>OENM01001313.1:5000-37874 GCA_900239745.1 Rotaria magnacalcarata | reverse complement strand
TTCAATATAATGTTTTGTACAAACATTCATTTGATAACGATCATATAAAACATGAGAGTCACGTTTACAGTTCTCAACTGAGCATTTCGATGAAGTCATTTATAAATGATGTTAAATAATTTGATCTAAAATTTTAAAAAATCAATATCAATTAAGAGAAATCGAATAGGATTATCATAGAAGGCAAATTTGGCATTGATGAATTCATTTGTTCATGCTAACCGATAAACTTCTATATCGGATGTTTCAAAGTGACTACTACCAGTAAAAGTTAACTCCCCTTTTCCAGTTGTATCATCATATGATGTGGGAAATTTCGAATAACTGCCTTTAGTAGATTGACTTTCATCGCACACATGTAAATCGAATCCACCACCAAACGTCGGACCGTAAGCAGAACTATGCACAACAGCGTGCGAGACTCCAGTTGGTCTGATAATATACTTGGTAGGTGAAATATTGTGCGGATTCGTCAGGGTAAAAATAAATGGTGCAGTCTGATCTTCTACATAGTCTATTACGGAACTCCAATTCTGTGAAGTATATCCTCCAAATAACCATCCACCTTCTTTCGATTGAATAATAGTCAATGTCGGTCCTTGATTATCTGAACAACGATGAAAGTCTTCAGCCTTGAATCCATCACGTTTACCTTTGTAGACCAGACGCCATTTTTGTTCGTGATTACCAACCCATTTGTTCAGTTGTATTTGATTTTCAAGACGAAGAAGAGAACCACCACCAGTAAAGAAGCCAAAATATTTCGCTTTGATCGTAATCGAATGTGTATTGATTTCGAATGGTTTCGTATTGATGTGGAAAAAATTGGATTTTTCAAGAGTTGTACAACGATCATTGAATGCTTTAAGCGGTTTTTTTAACTGTTCAACTTGATGATGCGAAGCATCACCTTGATCAGTCAACTTTCGTACAGTCTCACACAATTGTTTTCCGACTGATGTATCCTCTTTTAATTTTAGTTGAATAATTGTTTCTAATGATGTTTTCTTTTCGTCGTATAATTTATCAATCATACTATAACCTTCTTCACGCCATTGCTCGAGCTGTTCTGTTGCATGCTGCGCAAGATGAGTAATATTACATTGATGGAGCTTATTTACTATCGAATTTAATTGATCTGATAAATGCATAAGGTCATCATTTGTCAATTTCACATGTTCAAGATAATGTTTTGTACAAACACATGTATTGCAGTGTAAACATAAAGCATTAGAAATGCTCTTACAATCCGAGGCTGCACATGTGTTAGGCGTAGTTGTTGTAGAAGTCATTTGGTAAGTGAATATCTGAAATAGGATATTGAACTAAAGTTTGAAAAACGTTTAACATATCGAATTAAAAAAAAACTTTGAAAGTCACACATTCTTCAAGAAACCAGTGTCTATCAAAAAGAAAATCGCTTTTACTTGAACGAAGTGACAAACTCACATATTGCTGTGTCCTTTTTCTTCGTTTTCTGATTTGCTATTCAAATACTCAATCTCATGAGCCGCACTAGAGATGGTAGTAGCGGTTATCGAATATATCAGAATTTTCTTTCAATTATAGAATTTAAATTCAAATACTCATTGTAATAAATATGGATAGACTATTTCGTTACAATTGCAGTGTCTTGTTTTATTGTGATCAATAATGAGAAACTGAAGGAGTAGCGTTACCGGTATCTCTGGTATATGATATTCACTACACTACTTCATCACTACAGTTCTGTTCAGTTCATATAGAACACGAGTTTATATACGTGAAAGTAAGCTAGTGAGAAGAGAGAAGAGACTGAATAGAGAACAGATTTGTTTAGAAGAGCTCGAATACGTCTCATTTGATACAGTAGAATTGGTCTATATTTTAATAGACCAGGTTACACAACTTAGCCTTTGATTTCACAGATCAAGCTGTTGATACGAAAGTGTTCGAAAATAACGTAAAAATGCTCAGTGCATGCCTACGCCCTGTATCGATCAAAAGAAACTATCAAACAAGTTGCATTTTCTTTCAAATCAAGCACTAAATAAAGTCATTTTATTTTTTATTATTATTCAATAAACTGAACTACTGTCAAGGTAAACTAATACTTATCTTTTGTCTTCTGATAGAGCTCTCCAAATTCATTGCATTTTGTTTTCATGAATAGAGTGACTTTTTTTGTTTAAATTAAATTATGTGTTTCGGTTCAAATGTAACAGTAATTCAACATGCACAGTAACAGATCACCATCGATAAATTTGTTTTTTGTTTTACATTTATTTGTGTATGCAACAACCTTTCCTAAAGGTCTTTTACACAATGCGTACCCATGCATACAATGAACTCCTTATCGATAGACTGTATTCGTTTGCATTTGCAATATAACAGATTGTATCTGTATGTGCATGCATGTCCTATAAAGCGGATTATAGTTCATAGTAAATTTTCTACTCAGATTTCTTGTTGAATTAATATTAATTATTTATAACTTTTCTTTTATTTGCTAGAGATTCTTCCGATACCATGGAAAAAGAAAATAATTTGATGATACTGAGCTTTGTTCATTATCAATATAATGTTCCTAAAATACAAATGCTTTCGAATATTCGCTCTAGTTCTTATATACCAAACTGATGTTGTTGAAGGAAATAGCCAAAACAATCTGGCTTGGAGGAAAAACGTTTTTTGAAGATTTCAATTTGGCGGTTAATATGTATTTTTTCACTATTATCAGATGTTTGTTCAAGCATGATTGTGGCTGTGGGGTGTGTATGTGGGTGTGAGTGGAAGTATCTGTCTTTTGCTAAACCCACACCCATACTTTCATGATTGTTTCTCTAAAAATATCACAAAATTTTATATCAATTAAAACTATTCGATTTACTTAATTTTCTCCATAATTAACAAAGATCCTTTCGTCTATTCTTTTTCTGAATGCAAGAATTAATATTTTTTGATTCGCGTTTATTCATAATTGATATAATCTTCAAAATTTTCTTTTTCAAATGAACGATTTCCCTTGCTGGCTATGACGAGTATTAAATCACTGTCAGAATTTCAAATAAAAAACTAATCTTAAAATTACTTTATTATGCAGAAAACTTTCCTAAAGACGATGATTATTCTTTATTGTTAAAACAGTGCTTAAAACATAACAAATGAAGCCATCCGTTATCGATGCAGTTCGTTGGAGAAAAATGTCTCCATATCTACAAGAAACTTTGTTTTGAATTATTCTCAAAATGTCGTTCCTACAAAATTCGATAGTTTTTAAAATCTTAATACTATTTAAACAAAAATATTTTTGAGAAGATCGATACTACTTTGTTTAGCTTCAGTTCAAAGAATGATATTATTCAGAGAAACGAAAAACAAATTCGAGATTCAACTCGATTTAATCCTTGGTGTAATATAAAGAGTTTTGCGCAGAAATATTGACAGTCATTTATGATCTTATTTACATGTATGTTTTACTCAATGATAAGTTTTGGAAGTTGCAGTCTATGACAACTTTTGATCTGCTCATTCAGATACAATTGTCTGGCATTTTTCAAAATTTATTATCAAAGCATTTTCGAGCTGCCTGCAACACAACGAGAGTCATGAGTAAACTTTTATAGTAAAAGACGAAAAACTATGTTCTTACAAACCGGTGGTTGGGCTCAGCCCAGCCATGTTCTACCCTGGTTACGCCACTAGTTTTGAATGTTTCTCGGAAGTTTGATTGATTGCATTCAAATATTTCCATTAATACAATTAATGGTTCTTAATCGATAAAATCAGTTATGTATTTCTGTGCTTTGCTTCAGCTGAATTTCATTATTAACATAGAATAATCAAAATATTTTTTTCATTAGATTTGTCTATTTGAAGGCTAAAAATAGTAGAATAGAGAATCTTACAGAGAGAGTTTTTAAATAAATCACATAATATAAAGAGATTTTATCCTTTAATAAATTAAAAAGTTCACAGTACAAAATATTTATCATTGATCTGATCGATGACGCTGAGAATATGAGACTTTCTACATTTTTGTAAAAGAATATTGAGCGTGAAGATATTGATCTATAAAAGATGCTGAATGACAATCAATCATCTTAAATTGCAATTCGAAATATAATAATGGAAACCTCAGGAAAACAACAGTGATGTGAAAATATCATTTCAAAATGATCTACTATTGAATTTTATTGAAGCGCAATGTTTAACATGCTTTTAAAGATCAATTAATAACATTTATCGCTTTCTTTCATTTCTTAATCGTAAGATTTTGATCGATGAAAGAACATAAAAATAAATATGATTAGCGGTTAAACAAGTTCTTTGTTGTCGTTCTATTCTTGAGTTTCTTCTAAGAAATGACACAAAGAAAGTTTTTATACTTTAAACATTTCAATGAATAGCATAAGAATATATATTCTCGGTTTCGATTTTTTTCCTCGGAAATAAAAAATGTCTTGAAAAATAAAGGCGAAGAAATTTAAGATTGAACACAATATAAACATATTTATTTTTATTAAAATGATATGATTTGACTTCTATTAGAGAGAAACGAATATTTCTGGAAAGAAAAAGAGTTTTAATATTTAAAAATGATGAACAAAGAAAATCCTACGATATGATCTGATTCAATAAGTTTTTATCGAGAAAATAAAATCAGTTTGAAGAAATAATCACCATTATCAAAAATATTCAATAATGGATATTTATGAAGAAATGACTTAAAATTGCCCTGTGCGATTTGATATGATCATATACGATTCTTGACTAAGATCAGATATGATCATGCAAGAATTCATACTTGATCTTAATGTCAGTTTGTTTGACCTGAGGTGGGTACCCAGGTCGAAAAATCTGACACAACATCTTATGAAACACATACAAGATCTTTGAATATGGGCGAAATCTTACAAGAATCTGACAAAAAATCGTAGTCTCTGAGATCTTATATCAAGTCGCACAGTCAGATTCTTGAAAGATCTTATTAATGTGTAAGATCTTTCAAGAATTTGACCGCGCGACTTGATATAAGATCTCAGAGACTACGACTTTTTGTATGATTTTCGTATGATCTTGTAAGATCATACAAGATCAGATTCAGATTCTTATCAGATCTTAGTATCTGATTGTTTATCCTGGGTAGTTTTTGCTCAATTTTTTGTACCCAGGTGAAACAATCGTATGCAGATCATATTCGATCTTACAAGATCTTACAGATAATCTGATATCATCAGATTCTTACAGTATGATCTTTCAAAATCGTACAAAAGTCATACCATAAGATTCCGTATGTTTCTTACTATAAGATGCCAGCATAAAGCTTATGTGATTCTTACTGTAAGATGCTTTCAAAATCAGACGGTCGGTATCTTGTATGATCTGATAAGATCGTAGATTAGGATTTCAGTGATAAAAATAGTCTTTATGAGGATAATATCTATTATTTTAAAAACTATTTTTAAACACCAAAACGTGATCTAATTAAAAATATCTTGCGTTCTTATATTAAAAATACATCTTTTACATACCCAGGTCGATGATTCCGGACTCCGGAACCGACGGGAAACGGTGTTATTTCCAGCAACTTCCGATGATTTCCAACGACATTCCAACCGGAAACGGACCGGCAAACTATCCGGAAGTTGAAAGCAGTATTCCGTTTGGAAATCACCGTATTGTAACCGGAGTATTCCGCACTATTCCCGCCATCATAACCATTAGGAAAAATTACCGGAACCGCCCCGTGATCACACGGAATACTAACGGAAAACTATACGGAATTAACAAAATCCGATCGTTTCCACCTGTGAAAACTCCTGATGCTCCAATCTTATTGAGATCTCGCGAATATTTCCTGACACCACCGCACATTCTCATGATGACAGTCGCATCGCCAACTAACTAAGTTGCCAGTCGCCTTCACCAATGCCAATAACCTCGCGCACTACTTCACAATCATTCACTAAGCCATACCGCACCCGAAGAGATCCCGAGCTCACGCTAAAAACTTCAGGTATTCTAAAGATTCTTTCCTCGAGATCGGCGGAGAAAGACGCTTAAAGGTCTTTTTAATTCATTACCTTCGATTTGAGGTATTTGAAATCAGCATTCATTCACTTTTAACGAAAAGGATCCTTAAAGATCTTTTTCAGTGAATCCCTCGTATGTGACGTTTTTGGAGTCTTATTGATTCTTTTTTGGAAATAGAAAAATTGTCAAAGGACTTTCTTGGTGAATGACGAGGAATGAGACCTCAAAATACCTGAAACAAGTGTTATTGAACAATGAGGATCTTTAAGGATCCTTCTAGACAAAGTGGAATATGCCGAACATTTAATTGCATGAATTGGAATGTAGTGACTGAAAAAGTCTTTAAGCATCTTTTGCGATCGATTGTGAGGAAGGAGAAGTTTAAAAAACCCTCATATTTGCGGTATTGAACAAGAAGGATCTTTTAGGATCCTTTTATATGAAATACAATGAATAGGAGTCTGAAATATCTTCAATGGAAGATATTGACTTAGAAGTTATTTTTCAGATGTTTTAATTGCAAACAGCGTGAATGAGATCGTTAAATACCTTTATCGAGAGTCATTACGCGAGAAAGAGCTTTGAATGACTTTACCTTTGAAATGTTAATGATTATGCCTCGTTATTTGTTGTAGAAGTGTATTCGATCTATATAATGTTGAAGTAGATATATTGGGACTACTGCTTGCTGGTGAATAAATAACGATGAATAAAAATTAGGATGAAAATGTGTGAATTTCGGGTGTTTCATGGAGTGTCATATATGCCGCTGTTAGTGTAAAATACAATGGCGAATTGATAATCAGCAGAACGAATCAGTTGAATTTATCTGCGTTAAATTGTCACTATCGAATTTACTACACTTAAGCTTGAAACAGTTATGTTCGACAAGAAATTACTTAGTTGTTACCATGTGAGATCCTTTTTCCCTTAATGAGAAAGACTTTAAAATACCGCAATTAATGTTTAATTAGCCAGAAAGAACACCGAAGATCATGATTTGGCAGTGCAAATTGTTGAGGAGATAAGTGGGAATAATCTTGATGAAAATCAGTAGGAAAATATATAAGTTTTCTATCTTAAGTGAAGTTGCTTATATAGAGATCTTTCGACTGAACAAATCGGTGATTAAATAGCGCGCACACGGAACTGGACCATTTTTGTGACCATTTCTAATTGTGACTCTTTTTAATAATCGAATCGCTAACATTATAACCTGCGACAAAAAGATACAATACTTTATAGTTTAGTATGCATTGCCCAAGGTCTTTCACCTAAAACCCATCGAGAAAGAATTTCAATGGCCTCAAGTAAAAGGTATAAGAGGAGAAGAAACAAAAAATACGCTGAATTTTACGAACTTTGTTTTTAGCATGTGTTAGTATAGGATTGAGGAGACTGTTTTAAAATGGGTTTTTCGTCAGTGTGCTCATGTGGTGAACTGCTACGCGTGCATGTAATTAGTTGAAGCACACATCGATTATTCGATGGAAGATCTATCACTGATGTTTCTTAGAAGGAGATCACATATACTTCAGTCTTTCGGTGTCTATGTATGCGATCAAATGTGTTTTTCGATTAAGAGTCAGTTAGGAAGAGGATATATTAGTGCTTAGCAATAAATATATGATCCTTGTTTGTTTGTGAAAGGGTGTAGATAAACGTGCAAGTTGAACCCTCATTACCGTCGATGCTCTGAATTGCGAAGTGGGTTAAGAGTTTTTACTTTACTTTTAGTTATGAATTGGGAAAGATGTTTCTCTACAGCAGTACGTCTAATAAAACTATTTTAATTTTTTCCAACAAGAGTCCAATTTCGTAATTAGCGGGTTATATATATGAGTGTAGTAGTCTGCAGTCAACGAATACTAAATAGTAAGACAGCAATTTAAAATGCTGCACAAGAAAGCGGATTTTCGTTTATGTTGCTTATCTGTTATAAAATGATTTTATAAGCTCTGAGTGAGACACAAATAGGACATTTTAATTATGGAGTCTTTTGTCATATTTGTTTCCCTATGACTTAGTCTATTCTGAATGTGGGTGTGGAATAAAGATTTTCTCAGGTCAATTCAAATGATTTCAAATTTTTTCAATCTTTCTTGAAATATTTTGCAAGATCTTTCTTTGAAATTGATTTGAAAGATGTTTAAAATTCTCACATGTAACTCATCTGGTAAGCGGACAAAGTATTTGCAGCTGTATTGGGAATGATTTATACCATAATGATGATGAACTGGGCGCATAACTACTGCTAGTTGATTTTCGATCCATATTACTACTAAAAGTGTTACGACTAGAATAAACTAGATATATTGATGTGTGCTGTTCAATTTATAGGACCAATGACATCTATTTCTGAATAGTCCGCGTTATGTAAGCAAATTATAAAAAGTCTTGGAAAATTATAAGAAAATTTGCACAATTCTGAAAAGTCTTTAGAATACTGATGAAAGTTCTTGAAAGTCTTCAACGTCATTGCAAAAGCATTTGAAGAGCTTCGAATTTGTTGTACCTTTAAGAGATTTCATGAGTGATATTTTCACTTTCAATAACATGTTGCTTGAATATATGAAAAAACATATTTCAGTCAAGATACAGTGGGTTACATATAGTATGATTTGCATAGCGCTTTAAGGCTCCCCCACCCTAAAAAGTCAATTTTCATCAAATTTTTCACTTTTTCATTTTATAGTATGTTTGATAGAGCAAATTGTCCGCTATCGAACGCACTAAAATTTATGTATTTTATGATGATTTTTCAGGACCTTGCATCAGTTTTACTGAAAATCCTATTCTAGAAAATATCATATTTTTGAGGAGGAGGATCGCAGTTGCTACTTTTTTATTCAATGTATGCATTCGATAGAGAATATTGTTTTACGTATTTCCTCCAATTTTTACTTTCTTTTGATATGCCTGGTCTGAGCTACAGTCACCGCAAGACCAATTTTTTCGCTGAAATTTTGTCTATGGGTGCACCTCGTGTGTGACCGATTTTGGAAGTAAAGTAAGAAATAAACATAGCATTTTTATATTAAAAGATAGAGAAAAACATTCTCTATCTGATACTTATGATGCAAATGTCAAAAGAGACGCTTGCAATTTCATTTGACACTGAATAGCTTGCTTAGGACAGTCATTCTTTGTACTCTGACGGATTTCAGTCGTGTTATTATAATTTTAGTAGAATTTAAATAGATGTTTCATCACTAGCTCGATAGAGCATTTTAAGCTCTATAACTTTGGTATGAACCATTGTCCCGGATTTGTCTTCTTTGAAGAGTGATGTGTCGTATTTTGTTGATCCTTACGAAGGGATCCATACTAGGGCCATCCGTCTTTGAGTAAGAAAAATATTTTGATTTTTGTATTTTTATATCTCAAACAGAAGGTCTAGTCAGCTTATACTCAAATCCAAGATATTAGGCCATTTGGACTTGTCTAAGAGAAATCCGAGTTGAAACACTGTTTTCGACGCATTTTTGCTTGTAAAATTCTGGTACGATCGGGTTTGTTCCATATTTTGGCAATATCTCCGCAACAGTTTTCGTGGTGGAGCTCGGGGACATTTCAAAGGATAGAGCTCTGTCTCAGCTACAAAGCCATACAACCTGATCGATTCAGACACCTTCAACAGAAACGGCAGCAGTAAAATGCTCGTATGACGAAACGGTAGTTTTTCGTATTTCTCGTGAGATTTTGTCTGTAGAGTTTCTGTTCAAGGTGTCTGAATCGATCAGGTTGTATCGTTTTGTAGTCGAGACAGAGCTCTATCTTTTGAGATGTCCCCGAGATCCCATACGAAAATTGTTCCGGAGATACCACCAAAATATGGAACACACCCGATCGTACCCGAATTTTGATATAATCATATGCAGCAAAAAATTAATTTTGCATAGACTTCTGCATACGTCCCTCCAACTCGTTCTAATCAATGATCGATGGGAAATCACTAAAAATTCATTTCACACCATGTTATTGTAGAAAAAGTCTTGAAATTCACTTCTCAAACTTCTTTTACGTTTTTCTCAAAACATGGTTTTTCGCTTGAACACTTTTGTATTTCCCAAATTTCTCCGCCATTTTATATGCTACAGAGTTGCGGTTGGTGTTAAAATGACGTCAATGATCGGTTCTAGAACTTCACTAGGCCAGAATCTTAAATTTTGTTTTTGATATATCATGAGACTCAAATATTTTTCAGTGTATGGCCTATTTTTGCCATATCGTTTGGGATAAGCGTCAAAAAAAATGGAGAAAGAAAAGCCGAAATCCGGCCCTGTTAAGTTGTAGTCCTATGTTTTTGATATACTTCAAAAGTGGCCCGAGCTTTCTAACATTTGAAATGACTGAGAAATTTTGGAAACGCCGACACCCCTAATCTGGCCCATAATCGTGAGATAAATCGGGATAGGGTCAATATTTCGAACTGAAATTTTTTTTCGCAAGTTTACTATCGATAGATACACCTTCCCTGAAAATTTCAGCAAGATCGAATAGTCAGGAGCAAAAATAGAAATTAGGGTGGGGTGGGGGAGCCTTAATGTGTAACAGCATCACATGTATGCAGGTGAGAACCAAAAGAGAACAAAACATAAATGTATTTCCGAATTTTTGTGTTTCGAAATATTTCAACTGCTTTTCTACATTTTTCAATGTATTTCGAAATCCTTAGAAAGCCATGAAAATCTGTAAAATGCCACAAATCAGTCAGGTTGTATATAGACGTAAGGACGTATTTACAGAGATCCTCAACAAAATGAATTTATCAGTTCTTCTCTACTGCTTAAAAAAAGTTTCACAAAATTCATATTCTCTGTTATCTAGGTGTCGAAATACTTTTTCGTAGTTTTATATTTGGAAAAACATGACAAAAGAGATTGTAGTTGTTCTTATCGCTGTTATGGAAATGTCATCTGATATGCTTTGCTGAATCATAGGAAACCACGGAAAAGTTTATCATTTATTGATGTCTTCTGTGAGATCATTTTAGAACGGAAGTCCAACTATATGTGTTTCTTCTTCTAGAAATAAAATGAAATTCATGTATCTGACAGATACTATGCATTGAGTGGAGTGAGGAGTAGAAAAGATCGCGATTAATTTTAACGAATTAAAAATTGATTGCATTGTTAGTATTGTTTTTTTTTAATTCGAAGTCTATTAAAGATTGTACCACATCAGTCGTCTTTTTGTTTGTAACAGCTAGGTTAAAATCAATTTAAATCTCAAATTAGCTACATGTCTACCTTAATAAGATCTGAAGCTCTTTTCAATTCGTTCTATTTTAATTGATCACGCTTTCAATGAGTATTTTGTTTTCGTTTCAAAAGTTGAAAATATTAGACAAAAATCCCATCAAATTTGTTGAGTATTCGAGCAATATTCAAATAAAATTGTTCGTCGCATTTAACGACTTCATTAAAAAATAATTGAACAGAGCAAACTCTATCAATCGATAACTTTGCTGTACTTGAATCATGATGGAATCATTATTAATATAAAATTGATCACAAACGATTCAGATCAGCACAGGTTGGTTACGAACTTCAACGTTAACACACAAAATAATTCATTACACTTGATGCATATTTTATGGTTTCTGCATAGGTTTGATCCAATTTAAGGGTGTGGATGCACGAAATTATTTCATTTTTAGAGTTTTTATTTCTTATAATAGATTCATTTTGAACCAATAATTAATCAGAAGTATTTTTCTAATCTATTTCTATGCATGCTTTGTACTTCTACATATAGCTATATAAGATGATGATCTACCTCAAACTATTATCAAGTGTTATCGATTTAAACACAAATATCAAAGATATGAGCAATTATATCGATGTAAAAAAATGCTGTAATTCGCTCTAGGTTTTGTAATTGCTGATAGCTATTGTCTAAAAATACTCATATGCTATAAACATAAAGTGAGAAAATAAAACTCTAATTTTAACTCCTATGTCAGTCATCTTAGAGGCACATAGAATAAACACATACCAAAATATGAATAATTAAACTGTGATCATCCTATTCGTATTTCATAGTGTAAATCCAATTTTAATGTGGTTTATGTCAAAATTAATTGTTAATACATATAGTAAAGATTTTATCTGATAGAATCGGCAATAAGATCCAGTTAAATTCATTAATTTATTCATTTAAATCTAAATATGTTGCTTACTCGACGTTCTGTGATGCTTTTTGAAAAGTCAGTTTCAATCCAACTCTAAGCAGCGAATCTGCAGATTCCTACTTCCAATAACAAATATTTACTTATCGTTGAAATTCACAACTTTTCTTTCAATTAGAAAGAGGAAGTATCGAATAATTCCTAATCCCCAGATCCGGTTGGTTGGACGGTGCAATCCGGATTCCATACCCGGATTGAAAACAGTCAGATCCTGGCTACGTATCTAGATCGGAAACTATTCATGTTTCTTCGTTTCCGATCGTCAAAAGGAAACGATCGGAAAAGTAGTCCGGAATCCTGCTGTAAACGGAAGCCGCATCCGCTTATGGCTTCCGGAGTCAGAAATTAGCGGGAAATACTCTGGAAACGGAGACCGGAAAACTTTTTGGAATACTGCTTCCGGAATTCGATGGAAAATCACCGAATCAGACAGTTTCCCGCCGTACGTATTTGACCTGGGTTTTCATCACAAACGTTAGTAATTCTCATTGAATATTTTTCTGTCGTTCGTAATTAAAATGAAATACTTTAATTTCATTTTCTTGCTTCTATCTCAAACGTTCGATTTCCATCTCAAGACTGGGTAACTCTATTTCAAAATCTTTTCATCATTCGTAATGAAACTAATTAGTTCAAAGTCGTTTCCTTATTTTTTGAGGGTGTCTCTTGTTTGAATTATTAAAATAACTTTCTGTTTAGGAAAAAAATTCTGATGAATGAAAGAAGATGTTTTGTGGTGTATGACTGATTATGTTTTATTGTGATCATTAGCTTATCTAAGTAAGTATTCGCATAACTTACATGTCTTGTGTGAATATATTAGATGTTTTGTTTGTTATTTTTGTAATTTTTTTGTAATACATATGAGAATGAATGTTATTCAAGTTAAAGATCATATACGTAATGAGAAAATACGCGCAAAATCGATCTGCGTTTCATTATGGTTTAGCAAAAACGCTTTTTATATATATTCAGTAATTGATGTTCTAAAAAGTTGGGAAGGAGTTCGTCAATATTGAATGATATTTAGAATATGAATTCTGTTTTTCAAGGTTATGGGAAACTGCGTGAATAATGAATAAAATTGAATTAATAAATATTGCTTGGTTTTTACGTATTTGTAATAGTTAGATGAAGAAACAATCTTTAGGAAGTCACACTGAGGATGTGTATATATTGTAATGATTAATAAGACTCTGTTGAGTTTATATCGTAATGACAAACTGGATCGAGGTGGAGTAGCTTACCTTCACTCTCGGCAGTGATGTTTATTCGCTTCTTCACATATCCAAAGTGTATCTAGTTTACATTGAACACACGCTTATATAGGAGAGAGAACAATAGAGAGAGAAACACAAGGAAGAGTGGTAGAGCGAGACGAATGAAGGAAACAAAGAGAGAGCAGATAAAGAGGAAAGAGAAAGATCAATGGAGGGTGACACCAATATTCGTTACATATATAATTATATCAGTGATATAATAGTTAGGTGATTATTGTTTATTTTAGATATGAAGTGTAGTGCGTATAACGAGCAGGTGGCAAAAAAATGATAGAATTTATTGAATTGAGAAAGATTCTTCAAATGATTCTTTGTTTTTCTGATTTGATTCTGAATTAGTGCCCTTACAAATGGTTGATAAGATACAAATCATGATTTAGTTACTGCAAGTTTTTAATAATCTTAGGTTAAAATTTGCATTGGATTTGTAGTAATTTATAGATGATTACTCTATTTTATTCCAAATTATAATAGTATTGTCGCAATCAGCATCTTTACAACGAATACTGTATCTGGAAGTTTTAGCGTTTATCATGATAGCTACAGTGTTATTACGATGATGGCCATTTTTATATGCACAAAATCGATAGTTGCCTCCTATATTAAAAACAGCTCCGCCGAAACAACGACGGGCTACTCGTATAGCGGAAGAATCTTTATATCGTTTATGAGATAAAGTAGAAAAAAGAAAAATCGATGAAGAAACATTTTTGAAAGGTGCTCACCTTCGTTACTTTCATTATTTGAATATTGACTAGACCAGAAAAACACAAGTGTCGATCATTTGATTCTTTTACTTTACATACAAAACACAGGTAACGCACAGACGTTTTTCAACTTTGAACAAATATATCTCGAGCACGGTAAGACGGAAAAAGAGTTGTAATTGTTAAAATATACTGTAGGTAAACATATTCTACAACACGCCAAAGTTTGAGCCTCATCCTTCTAGCTGTTTGGATTTTATGAGTAAAATACTGGTCGGTAACACAGACAAAAAAGGCCCTCGGTTCACGGTAGATTCGAAAAACATGATAACTTCTGCAAATAGATCTATGTTAATGGATTTTGTGAAAGAGGGTTTTGTAACTGAAAGTCAGGGCTATCTTTCGATGAAAGCAAAATATTGATATTTTGAAAAATGACCGAGTTATCGACAAAACATTCAGTAGCGCATAGACACGATTTTTTTCAACAAAAATCCTTGATATAAAATTTCACTCGATTTTGGAAATATCGGTTTAGAGCATCAAAGTAGTGTTTTACATTTTTAGTTCAAGCTGGCACTAGTATTATTTATATTAATCACATTTCCATTTTTGGAATATGATAAGAAACAAAAGAGCATTTTTACGACATATTTCACGAAAATATTGATTTTTCACTGACAGCTACCAGCCCTTGTGGTAATTATTACACAAAAATTGCATAGATCGACGCAGAATATACGAGGGTGTGTGGGTGTGGGCGTGTCACTGCACTTCTTCTCTAAAATCACACCCACACCCACGTCCACACCCGCACACACCCAACCTTAACTGCGAAAAACCATGAATGCTTCGGCAACCTGAATGCGACCACCGAGTTCTACTTACGCTTGAGTGATCGGTTGCGAGCAATAAAACTCACTCTAATCTATGAATACCTATGTATACATCCACAGTCGCGCCGTTATCAAAATCTGCATTAATTCTCTGATATTGTAGATGTTCAAGTTTAAAGAAACTCTTTTACAAAAGAATGCGATATCAAAACATCTTTTATCAATCGAAAGTACTCTTCATCTTAGAATAGTATGTGAACTGATGATAAAATGCATAGATCTCAATCACAACAAAACAGACCAATTTAATTTTTGTTTTAAGGCTTTGTATAGACTTAAGAGAATTAAAACAAAACAAGTAAAGTGATTGACCTATTTCGACTAAATTCACTTGAATTCGTCTAATTGATACATAGCCTTAATTATTTTAGGTTGACACACTTTAAAATTACATTTTGATTTTTTGAAACAGTGAGTTTTTACGAAATAACTGACACCAAGTGCCAGCTGTTACATGAGTAAAACTGTCAATATTTCTATATGGATGGAGTATGTCGATATATCATTGTATTTATCAAAACTAGAAAAAGAATACAATTTCTGGTTTATGAACGTTGCTAAATATATCTTCTTTTATGAATTCATATAATAAACAATACATTATTAAACAAAAAGTATCGTTTGGAATGATAAATACAAGGTGAGATAAACGAAGTTAAATAAAAGAATTAACGAAATTCATAGGATAAACAGTTTGAGTGTGAGTGGTGATCTTTTTCTTGCTCCACTCATACCCACATTCTACATGTACTCGCATCACTATTTGTATTTCGCAAAGAATTCCATTAGAGTAGTATAGACTATCAGTAAAATACCACCACCTGGCCCAAGACGAAGAACCTTTGGCACAAAACCCTTATAGAGGGCCCAAAATCCTTCTTCTCTAGCCACAATAAAAAGCGACGGAATAGACCAGTTGTACTTTTGAGGTAAAATAGTTCGAGGAGAGTTCTGAATTCGACTCTTAACAACGTCAAATGGAGTGTTTAGCATAGTTCCCACACATCCTCCACTGGTTCCAGCAATGAAATTATTGAGTAACTCATACTTCGTCTTCAGTCGCGATTTCACCTGGAAGATGACACCGAAGTAACCTGAATTCCAAACAATGTGTCTCATCATTGTGGCCTCCAAGCCATTGTATAGAGCCAATATACCTTCCTGTTTAATAATCTTCTTAAGACAGTCCATAGTTCCTAAATACATACATATAGCCAATCTCAACGCCAAAACTCTAGGCTTTTGATCTGTGGGTGGCTCCAATTTTAGAGTAGATGAATGAAGGAGTAATGAGAGCTCAAAAAATGATATTAGAATCGCCATCAAAACGAGACTCCAGATTTAAAAGACACAAAACGACATTTTCATGAAAAAAGCAAAACAAAAAATATTTTTGTTTTCATTCGAGATAACGCAAAACTAACAGTTACTCTTGTTGAACAACGTAAAACACGTGCACGAAAAGCGGGAGAAAATACCGACTCTTTTTTCTTTCTCTCCATATTTATTATCTTTTTTTGTTTTTGTTGATCCATACATAGAAAATTGTGAGTCATCCAAAAATCAAAATTCAGCTTGAATTTCGATATAGTGACTTACCTAAGTAGAGATGAGTATTATTCTTATCTTGTAATCTGATTTTGACTAATTCGAATGGTACGACGACGAATGATTCCGTAGCTCCTGCAGTAGCTCCAGTCAAGATACGAAGACTTTGGGTCATCTTCTCGACATCGAACAATTTTCGATAGAATTGACCACATATGTCATTTGCTGCGAATTTTGTAGCTCTCTTGGGTGCTTCCATACAAATTGGCGGAATAATACCACGATAAAGGCGGCTCACTCCTTCTTGCTTTACAATGTTTCTGAGTGAGACGATTGTTCCCATGTTCTTGCCGACAAATAATTGATTTCTTGTTTTCACTACATCGAGTGGGTACATAACTAGAATCTCACTGACACCAGCTATACCACCAGCTGCAAACGAATCCATGTAATTGACACGAAAAATTACTTTGACTAGCTTTATTAAAGAGGGTATCTGATGAAGACAAACCAACTAAACCAGTAAATGCTTGAATTTAAAACACTCTGAAAATGGAATTTAAATAACAAGTGATAGACACGAAACGAATAACAAATAGAAAAGGGAAGTGATACACCACACTGTAAAAAAATAGATACTTTACGGAACCTCGAAGAAGGTTCGGTAGACGACAAAAAGCTTGCAAATGTGTTCAAAGTTTCAAACAAGAATAAAAAAAATCCACGGAACTTTTAAAGGACCTTACCATGTGCCCAAGTGAAGATCCTTTTTCCTTCGAAACCTTTTCAAGTTCCGTACACCGAAAAATAGGTTTTGTAGGAACATACGAAACCTTTAAAGTTTCGTATTAAACCTCATGGTTTCATGCTCGTCTTCCTGTAAAACTATTATATTTAATATGAAACTCTAAAGGTTTCGTATGTTCCTACAAAACCTATTTTTTGGTGTACGGAACTTGAAAAGGTTTCGAAGACAAAAGGATCTTCACTTGGGCACACGGTAAGATCCTTTAAAGGTTCCGTGGATTATTTTATTCTTTTTTTGAAACTTTGAACACATTTGCAAGTTTTTTTTGTCTTCTAGCGAACCTTTTTTCGAGGTTCCGTAAAGTATCTATTTTTTTACAGTGCAGATATATTAGGTGATGATAATTTAATGATGTAGTAATAAAAACAAAATTATGGGAGATAATAGATACAAGTCACATGTTTGAACCACCTAGTAGGGGTGTACAGCTCACGCTCATCTTGAAATGAGCGCGAATGAGCGATCGTGAGCATGAGGGTTTTCAGTTGTCAACAACCAAAGCTGTAGCTAATTTTACTTCTTTATAACTAGTGCTACGAACCTCAAAATCACTCGTACTCATTCAACCTCCATAGTTGGTTTTCACTGATGACCGCTCACGAAAATGAGCGTGAGCTGTACACCCCTACCACCTAGTGCACTGTACATAATGATAGACGGAGAAAACGATAGAACTATGTGTGATACAGAGAGGGTATCAAACAGAATAAAAAAAATGATATTTCACATTTTGTCTTTTCTATAGAGAACGAGTCGATGAGAAAGAAAAAAAACTATAGTAAGCTATTACATAATAGCGCGAAACTGCATGTGCTTATTTTGTTCTCAATTACATACATCTATTTATACTAAATCGATTAATATTGATAAAACGTGTCAAATATCACATACTAAATAATAGTATCCATAGAAAATAAATATATTAATATCGATTGTAAGTCGATGAGCAAAGTCCAAAGAAGAATATGGTCGTGTCGAAGTGAAAGAGAAGAAATCAAGAAACAAATTTTGACCATTATTTAATAAATTTATGTGTGACCTATCACGTTATATGAAAATCTAGGCGCTGGCTGCCACAATACAAATATCGCGGAGCATTTTAAGAGGAAGTCGAGTCTATTGTAATAATTTTTGGCGTATAATACATCGTTCTACTATCTTTTCGTATATAATGATCTTGAATAAGTACAGCAATTACAATAAAAACAATATGAATTAAACATAAGAGAAAATGACACATCACTGGTTCTATTCTAGAATACACGTGAGAGAGTACAAATATCATAAATGAGTATAAATACTAAGCAGAAAAGATTATTTTGAGCAAAAATGACGATGGGGGCGCAGAGTACACAAATAGAGGAAAATCCAGAAGAAAATAGCATTGAGGACACTTCCAACGTGTTGCTTTACGTTACATGTACAGTAGCTACTAAAATTATCCAACGAGTAATTTGGACAGTTAGAAAACAGAAAATTGAGTAAACAACTTTCTGTAATAGGTCAAGAATGCTGCGGACACCATCTATAATACCAAATTATGATTCGTTGAGTTGGAAAATATAAATGTTCGTTACAGGCGCCTAAGAAGGATTGCTGTGTTCATCTACGACAAACTGTTATAGAACACGTTTTAAATGGAGATTTTGAACACGAAATTGCTTGGAAAGTGATTTTGTCCCGAACTTCAGTTTATTAGATAATTGCAAAGTATAAACAAACAAAATGTGTTCAAAATATCATCGTAGAGGTCGTAAACGTAAGACAACTGTACAACTCGACAGGGCTATAATTACAACGAAAAAGTAAAAGTTGATCGACGAAAATCAGCGTCATCCATGAAAGCTGAAATAGAATCTGAACTGATAATAATCATTTCTAAGCAAGCAGTTCGTCGTGGATTGCACAAAGTCAGATTTAAAAGTTACGCTGCTCGAAATACACCAAATGTTGATAAGGTAATCGTGTCAAACGTATTTAATATGTTAAAAATATCGAGCAAAGCCTTTGGACTATTGGGATCAAGTGCCATAAGCTAACAAGTAAATTTAACTTATTTGGGTCAGATGGAAAGTTTATGGTCTATCAAACATCTAAAGAAGCTTTTGATCCTGAATTTACCGTTCCTACCGTAAAGAACGGGGAATGAAATGTAAAATGTTAGGATTCTATTTCTTCATCAGGTGTCGAAAACGTAATCTTTTTTAACGGAAACATGAAAGGAGAATTTAATCGTGATATTTTACAAAAACCTTTCTTTGAATCTGCACGAAAGTTGACTTTGGGACGAAAATGGGCTATGCAAGATGACAATGAACCGAAACATCAAACATATATAGTAATAAAATGGTTCAAATGATCATCATTCTTTCCTAACTTGGATTCAATCGAACGCATTTAGGTTGAAGTTGAAAACAGATTGAAAAAAGTGAAGCTAAAGAACGAGACAGAACTGAAACTACGTAGATATTGATGTATTCAACATGTTATTTTTTTTTATGATCGAAATTTTTGTTTTGTTATACGCTTATCGGATAATTTTGGTACTTGTTGTATATCATGAAGCTTATCGACAACGACTCATAGTTTGATTATTATTTCCACATCATTAACTAGACGCATGGGAATACGAAAATCACACTGTATCCTCTTCCAGAGATCGGTAATGTTAAAAACTTCTTCGAAAATGATGTTGATGATTAATTTTTGTTTTGATTTCTTTCTTTCTTTCTCATATAAATATGCAACTATCATAAGCTGTAGCAAAATTAGTCGTAGATGACCGAGTGAGTTAATTACATTGATAATAACAAAGTTTTCCTAAAAGAGCTTTTCGATATCCTTTTGAGGTCAATAAAAGTACGCAGCACAACCTATCACAAGATGTTCTTGATCTTTTTTTTCCATATACTATAGAAAGTTCTCAGCTGATAAAAAAACATGGATGTATATGAAGATAATAGCAACAGAAACTCATACTCACACTCACACCCTCAGCTCTTCAACTTGAAGGCACCAAAACACATCCACATTCAAGATTCTAGACTACACAAAAGGTACAGCTAATAATGAATGTTTGTTGAAGATAATCAAAGAAACAATGAATAATAATATAGAAAATGGGCTCCAAAGCCAGAATTGCAAAAAGCGACAAGCATAGTCCTTTCTTTTCTTTTAATCGGAATCGACGCATTCGAAAAAAAGTGAATGCTAAGCTCAGTGAAGAGATTTGACACCAACGTCGTATTGATCGAATGCAATTAAAAATAGATTTTCTTTTCAGTCGTATTTTCAAGCATCATTCGTGAGCCCGTATAATAGTTGTACTCGATATGAAAGAATATCAACATTTTAAAATATTCACATTCTATCAAACTACAATGCTTCGTTTCTTCGTTTTCATTGCTTTTCTTTATTGTTCATGTGAAGCCATTAACGTCGATTTGACCATCAATATTGGATTAGGATCCGGTCAGAATCCAAGACCTCCTTCTACTACTACTAAGAATCCATATGAACAAGAAAACTCAGTAGCATACAATGATACTACTAATGAAAGCATTAGTGGAGTAGAAACACAATTGACTACTGTAGAACCGATTGAAACGAATAGCTTTACAATGATCAATACTAGTTTTGGCGAATCGGCCACTACTATAGAATCGTTTCAAGAAACAAGTTCTGCAATGGTTGAGAATACGTTGGAGAGCTTGATTGATAAATCAACTGTGCCATCAACGACATCTGCTTGCCCCTCAACATTGGATCTTACTATGCTGGATGATTTGAAAAACGAAATTATTAATACTATTATTAGTACTCTCTCACGTGATTTCACCAATCAGTTGGCAGCACTAGAAGCCCGTCTTTCAACGTCAAACTGTTGCTCAAACGAAAAACAAACTCCTAAAGTAGAAATCAATAGGATCATATATGAAAATCTTATTATTCCACTGAACGGATGGACTCTTGTTTTCAATCAACCATATAGTCACCGAACTCGTAGCATTGATCTTGCTCAAATTGCTGGTATATGTCGAAATGAAGTGATTGTTGCTGCTACCGTCAATGGATCAATTATTCTTGCAGCTGTTGGTCCAGCTAGTGTATTGACAACAAATACGACATGGAATCAACCACAACAGTTTGGTGATGTTTTCTGGTATCGTACACCAGGAAAGTCATTCGGTTTTGCTCCAACGTTTACTATTCGACAAACTCAAGGGGATAATGAGGATTTGAGCAATCCTCTTCGACTAAGTTGGCTTCTCGATCAAGATCTTGGTGGTTATCGAGCCGGTGCAACGCGTTCACTAACCGACAGTTCTATTTGGTATAAAACTATCTATTGTAGCTAGTTTTGTCTTTCATAAAAATTTCAGAGTTCAACAATGCAATAAATAATATTGATTGGTATTGATCAGTTACATCGAATATTCCGTTATCATTTCACAGTAATATAATCTGACTAGTAAAAAGAGCTCTTAGCGCAATCCCTTTGGTATTAAAATGTGAAACACGATGGAACTCCTTTACTGGAACCTGTCTACCATGGTCTGTGAGTCTTGGTAGCTTTTCTGCCACTGTCTGTAATCATATATGCAGCCTTTCGGTCACGGTCTGTATTGTGATCTATGGAGTCGGTAGAAACCATCACAGACCGTGACAGAGAAATTAATTAATTAATTAACCCATTAGCTAATTAAGTAATTATGGTGTGGGTGTGGGTGTCACTGCACTTCTTCCCTAAAATCACACCCACACCCAATATCTTGATTTATTTCAATCTTAACTAAATTTTTGTTTCGTTTTGTTTTTTATCATCCGAAATGAAAAAAAGAAAAAAAATCGAATCATACATTTTGTTCAAACGAATGAATATATGAACAAAGAGCAACTCCATCTTTAATCTAGATAAAACAAAAATGCTTATTTTATTTAAAAATTTCTCTTGAGGGTGTGGGTGTGATTTTAGAGAAGAAGTGCAGTGACACGCCCACACCCACACCCACACCTACACTCAAATTAAATTAAATATTGAAAAATATCTATATCTTCAACTAAACAAAAAATCTAAAGATAAAATTCAATGAAGAAAAAAAATGTGAAGATTTTCAAATAAATTTATATATGATAAAAAGAAATTCTATAGGATTTATTTGATTATTTTATATAAAACTTCTATGATATAATCGAGATATATTTTTCACTTTTTTCTCGAAATAATTATTTAGGGTGTGGGTGTGGACGAACAGAACATTGACGTCCACACCCACACCCTTGCTGGCTGTAAAGAGCCGAGCACTGTGCCTTCCCGAAGTTGTCCATCCTGTTCCCTCTGGAGAAAAATCAATGAGCCTAATTGGCCATCTAAGAAACATGGAAAAAGCAAGTTGAATGTAAACGAAAACGATTATTTTTAACTACTTCATAGTATTTCGCCGAATTTTTCAGTGGCGATGGCGGTGCGGGTGTGTGGGTGGGTGTACGGGTATGGGCTCCATTCATCTTTTCTCTCCTAACACCCCNAATAGATTGTCTCAACTTCATACATAATATGCCGATAAAGGAAAGAAAAAGGAATACAGCTGAGTATGAAAAAATGAGTCAGCAAATAGATTGACTCATTTCTCGTTATATATGAGACAAACTCGTAGTATGCGAGTCCGATATAACAATTTTCGTACAGATTCGGTTGACCCAACAATGGTCTAGTTTCTCGAGGATGATGTTGTGATGAAGCGATTGTTCGGCTAGTATGACTGTGTTGAAAATAGTTGTTTAGCATTGTGAAATAAATTGTATATGAAAAAAAAAAGAAGTTTTTCGAAGCTGCTTCGTTAACTTTTCTAATGATCATATATAAATAGATCACAAGAAAAAACGAACTAATTGCAAAATAAAAAAAAAAAACATCACAAATGGCAAAGAAGTGAATGCGGTTGAAAATGTTTCGACTTATGCACACGTATATAAACTAACATCTTGTTGATCAATTTTCAATAATTGATCATATGTTGATAGTTTGGGCTTGAATGCTTGTAAATGAGTTGCATTAAGAACTGGAATGAATTTATTCCTATGATGTGGGTTGGTTTTGTTTCGTCTCGATGAAACAACGAATTGATATACATCTCGTATGTATATTAAATAAAAAAAAGCACTGGTCATAATGAAGTGATTTCATTTGACTTGTTGTGAAAACAAATTCATATACATATATACGTATATATATGTATATGAATAAATATATATATAACGAAGCTTTCCGATTGATCTTGTCGGTGGCTTTCCTTTATCTTGAAGATTAAGCCATGCATGTCTAAGTATGAACTGGTTTAAGGTGAAACTGCGTACGGCTCATTACATCAGCTATAACTTTCTTTGATCATAAATTCTAAATGGAATAACCGAGGAAAAGCCTGGGCTAATACATGCGACAATTCCGGTAGTAATATCGGAATGCTTTTATTAGATCAAAACCTTCTAGTTCTTTCAACGGAACTGTTTGTTGGTGACTCTAAATAACTTTGTGTTGATCGTATGACCTTTGTGTCGACGACATATCTTTCAAGTGTCTGACTTATCAACTTTAGACGGTACATTATATGTCTACCGTGGTTGTAACGAGTACAGAGAATCAGGGTTTGGTTCTGGAGAGGCCGCCTGAGAAACGGCGACCACTTCCAAGGAAGGCAGCAGGCGCGCAAATTACCCACTCTCAAAACGAGGAGGTAGTGAAGAGAAATAACGATGTTAGTCTATTATAGGCTGACAATCGGAATGGGAACACTGTAAACAGGTTATCGATTAACAATTGGAGGGCAAGTCTGGTGCCAGCAGCCGCGGTAATTCCAGCTCCAATAAGGAAAACTAAAGTTGCTGTGTTTAAAAAGCTCGTAGTTGAATTTCGGGTATTTGTTGCTAGCTGGTCTAACTGGCCATGTTGGTTAACAGATCCTCATTTGCTGGACGGCTGGCGATGATCTTTATCGATTGTCGTCAGTTGCCAGAACGTTTACTTTGAGAAAATTAGAGTGCTAAAAGCAGGCTCACGCCTATATATATTGCATGGAATAATGAAATAAGATCTCGATTTTATTTCGTTGGTTTTAGAAATTGAGATAATGATTAATAGGATCAGAGGGGGGCGTACGTACTGTGGTGTGAGAGGTGAAATTCTTGGATCGCCACAGGACGAACAGCAGCGAAGGCGTTCGCCAAGAATGTTTTCATTAATCAAGAACGAAAGTTTGAGGTTCGAAGACGATTAGATACCGTCCTAGTTCAAACCATAAACGTTGCCAACTGTCTTTTAGATGCGGTTATTTATATGACTCATCTGGCGGATCTCGAGAAATCTAAGTTTTTAGGTTCCGGGGGAAGTATGGTTGCAAAGCTGAAACTTAAAAGAATTGACGGAAGGACACACAAGAAGTGGAGCCTGTGGCCTAATTTGACTCAACACGGGAAACCTTACTCGGCCAGGACACTTTTAGGATTGACAGATTGAGAGCTCTTTCTTGATTAGGTGGGTGGTGGTGCATGGTCGTTCGTAGTTCGTGGAGCGATTTGTCTGATTAATTTCGATAACGAACGAGACTCCGGCTTACTAAATAGTCTAAAGTTCGAAGGGACTTTTCAAGACTTCTTAGCAGGATAAGTGGCACTTTTTAAGCCACACGAAATGGAGCAATAACAGGTCTGTGATGCCCTTAGATGTCCGAGGCTGCACGCGCGCTACACTGGAGAGTTCAGAATGTTTCTTCCTACTTCGACAGAAGTGGGTAACCATGAAATTCTCTTCGTGACTGGGATCGGAGCTTGCAATTATTCTCCGTCAACGAGGAATTCCTAGTAAGCACTATTTCATCAGAATGTGCTGATTATGTCCCTGTCCTTTGTACACACCGCCCGTCGCTACTACCGATTGAATGTTTTAGTGAGATCTTCGGCTTGGTTTTCCGAGCGGCTTTCGGGTCGTTCGGTTTATATCGAAAAGATGCTCAAACTGGATCATTTAGAGGAAGTAAAAGTCGTAACAAGGTATTCGTAGGTGAACCTGCGTATGGATCATTACCGTTTTCTTTTTTGATTGATTTCAATCATAAAAAAAACAAAATTTAAACTTCGCACAATCATCATATATTTTCTGTGATGATTGTGTCGCACCATTATGTAACATAACAAGACAAAACAGTAACTCTCGAGTTTTGTCTGTCTTGTTTATAAACCTTTCCATTCAACAAATCATTGTTGTTTGTCATTGAATATGAATCGAATATATACGGAAATAAAATAAAAAATAATTCTGTACGGTGGATCACTCGGCTCGTTATTCGATGAAGAGCGCAGCAAAGTGCGAGAAAGCAATGCGAATTGCAGGACACATTGAGCATGAATAACTCGAACGCATCTAGCAGCCAAGACACGAGTCAAGGCTAAATTTGCTTCAGTCTTGTTTACATAACATCAAATTCATTTTATTCATTTTAAAATGAATTGCTGGCAAGTTCGATGTAATCCAATTATATCTAGCTTGCAATACATATATAAGAATATAAATATTATATAATTACTTATATAATATTGTATACGTAAACAAACGGAGTTATACACATATACACAAAATAGAAAACGTTTTGTTGTGTAAACTGTCATAACGCGAGAAATCTTTATCATATCCGTGTTATTGATAATATACAATAGAATTATTTTGAAAATATGTGTATAATATACATATAAATGAATGAATGATATATTCATCATTTTCATTTCTTTCAAGCTGAAGTCAAATTAGAATACTTGCTGAACTTAAGCATATTAATAAGCAAAGGAAAAGAAATCAACTGAGATTGCCTTAGTAATGGCGAATGAACCGGCAAAAGCTCATTGCTGAAGCGTGTTAAATTCACTTTTAGCATGCATTGTAGCATTTGGGGTAACTATTGTAGGGTGCCTGTTCGTGTGAGTTCCTTTGATCAGGGCTTTAACCATAGAAGGTGCTAGTCCTATAATCACGAATAGTTGTGCTGTACATTGTATACCTTTCGAGTAGCGTAGTTTGAGATTGCTACGCCAACGTGGGACGTAAACTTGTTCCAAAGCTAAATATTATAACGAGACCGATAGCGAACAAGTACCGTGAGGGAAAGTTGAAAAGCACTCTGAAGAGAGAGTTAAATAGTACGTAAAACCGTACAGAAGAAAACGAATGGCCGCATTCATCAGATTACTTTGGATTCAATTTGATCTCTATATGATGGTGATACATGTCGATTTCGAACTTCAACAGTCGATCGATATGTTATTGCTTGGAGTCGAATGCATTTTCAAAGTATTAACTGAACCTGGATCTATAACATTGAAAGCTAGTCGAATCAGTCTATTTTGGTGGCGAGTTTACTCGTGTTAAAAATATGACTTGCATAAATAACAAATTCGACTTGGCGTTATAGGTAAACAGACAAGTTCTTTGATTTCAGTACTCTCGAGTACGGCATACTATGTGCATTGTTGGTGTCACATGAGTAACTAATATTTAACCGATATTAGTTTTATTCATTGTCGATGCCTAATGTTGTGTAGTTGTCAATGAAATCGGCAAGTCTACAGGAGTTTTGAATGCCGAGTTATTCGACCCGTCTTGAAACACGGTCTAAGGAGTTCACTGCATGTGCAAGAGTTCGGCTGTATGAAAAGCCTTGCTCGTAATGAAAGTAAAGAACATTCTTGCAATGTTTTAAGTGTGATTTCTGTCATCTGGTGCAAATCATGACAATGAACGCAACACTGACAGGTTCTATTGCCGTTGGCAAAGAGCTTAGTAAGAGTATATGCAATGAGACCCGAAAGATGGTGAACTTAATGTGTGTAGAATGAAGCCAGGGGAAACCCTGGTGGAAGTTCGTAGCGGTTCTGACGTGCAAATCGATCGTCAAACATGCATTAAGGGGCGAAAGACTAATCGAACCATCTAGTAGCTGGTTCCGTCCGAAGTTTCCCTCAGGATAGCTGGCATTCAATTTTCACAGTTATATCCGGTAAAGCGAATGTTTAGAGGCCTTGGGCGTAAAATACGCTCAACCTATTGACAAACTTTAAATGGGTATGAAGTTCATTTTTCTACTTCATTGAGAATGAACAGCGAATGTGAGTGCCAAGTGGGCCATTTTTGGTAAGCAGAACTGGCGCTGTTGGATGCACAAAACGTCAAGATAAAGAGCCAGATGGTCTCGCTCATCAGATACCATAAAAGGTGTTGGTCGATATAGACAGCAGGACGGTGGCCATGGAAGTCGGAATCCGTTAAGGAGTGTGTAACAACTCACCTGCCGAATCGACTAGTCCTAAAAATGGATGGCGCTCGAGCGAGCCTCTTATACTTGACTGTTACGATACAATAAGCCATTATAACGGACATCATGTCGTAACAAGTAGGACGGTTGATATGGTTGCGTCGAAGGCTAACACGTGAGTGTGGCTTGAGCAGTCATATGTACAGATCTTAGTGGTAGTAGCAACTATTCAAATGAGAACTTTGAAGACTGACGTGGAGAAAGGTTCCATGTGAACAGCTATTGGACATGGGTCAGTCAGTCCTAAGATGCGCTCGAAAGAGGGTTCCGAACGAGGAATATCTATATTCATTATATTAATATTCCATCAAATCGAAAGGGAAACAAGTTAATATTCTTGTACTAAGTGTCGGAGATTGTCTGATTTCTTGTCAGACATATGTGGTAACACAAACAAGCTCAAATACATCACAAGTGGTCCTGGAAAGAGTTTTCTCTTCTTTGTTACTTCATCAGACGACCCTGGAATCAGTTCAACTGGAGATAGGGTTCAAATGAAGGTAAAGAGTAGCCGTTCTTGCTACTTCCTCGGTGCATCATTTGTGATCCTTGAAAATTTGAGCGAGATATTCAATTTCGCACTTATCTGTACTCTAAACCGCATCAGGTCTCCAAGGTGAAAAGCCTCTAGTCAATTAGAACAAGGTAGCACAAGGGAAGTCGGCAAAATCGATCGGCAACTTCGGGATAACGATTGGCTCTAAGTGCTAGGGTGTTCGGGCTTGATGATAAAGCAGTAGACTTGCTATTGGAGCTGAGCTTTCGGATACAGCAATGTGTCTGATCGTTCGGACTAGTGGCTTGTCTCGCTGTGGAATCGTTTTGCTACGGTATGCGATTCTTTACGGGGTCGTATTACTTCGGACATCGTTTAATAGCAAACTTAGAACTCGCTGCGTCTAGGGGAATCCGACTGTCTAATTAAAACAGAGCTTTGCGATTGGCCGGAAAACTTGGTGTTGACGCAAAGTGATTTCTGCCCAGTGCTCTGAATGTTAACGTGAAGAAATTCAAATAAGCGCGGGTAAACGGCGGGAGTAACTATGACTCTCTTCTGGTAGCCAAATGCCTCGTCATCTAATTAGTGACGCGCATGAATGGATTAACGAGATTCCCACTGTCCCTGTCTACTATCTAGCGAAACCACAGCCAAGGGAACGGGCTTGGACTTCAATGCGGGGAAAGAAGACCCTGTTGAGCTTGACTCTAATCTGTCTTCGTAAAGAGACTTGAAAAATGTAGCGTAGATGGGAGTGGCAACACGTCAATGAAACACCANCTCGCTGCGTCTAGGGGAATCCGACTGTCTAATTAAAACAGAGCTTTGCGATTGGCCGGAAAACTTGGTGTTGACGCAAAGTGATTTCTGCCCAGTGCTCTGAATGTTAACGTGAAGAAATTCAAATAAGCGCGGGTAAACGGCGGGAGTAACTATGACTCTCTTCTTGAGGGTGTGTAGAACTTTGTGTCGCACTAGGGAGGATGACCAGTCGTGAACTTCATCGTGTCCAAGTACTATGAATATTAACGTGAAGAAATTCAAAGAGTGCAGGTATGGCAGATAGAACTATGAGCCAACATCATCATAGTTCGGTTAGAGTCTCGGTCTCTGGTGAGAAACGTCCGCGACGCCAGACTAGTGTTATACTGTCTGATGGGTATCACTCCGGAGCAATCTCGGGGAGATACCGATGCACGTAGCCCTGGGGGGTGAAAACCTTTATGTCAGGATCTGCATCGGCGGTACGCTGGTGGTATGCTTACATATAGGTTCATCGGTGTTACTAGAAACTGGTATCGCTTTTGATAAGACTCGCTGGATTACCTGTGGCAGTAATACTTCGGTGTTCTTATTCGAAAAAGAATTAGTTAATGGAAGCATCATAATTTAGTTCATATATGTTAGGTCTACGACTAGATATCGCTTAAATAATGTTCTGTCATAGTGGCCAGTAACCTAGCAAGTGTCTCACCTCTCCGATGATAAAGGCTAGCATCCTAAAATCGGTTATAATCTCTCTCTCGCTAAAAACAGAAAAAAGAATAATACGTCACAGGTAAATAACGCTGATGACAAGCAAGAGGGAAAAGGGAATAGGAATAGTAGTGCTGAAACATCAGAGCAACGAAAAGGAGAGAAGTCTTACTGCTTGTACTATCCGTTGGATGCTAATAGTACTTGCCCAGATTGTAACGACTTACTAGGAGTTAATTTGGCAAGCATTGAACAACATCTTAAAAGCCATAATGTTGAAAAATTGGAGTATAAATGTGGAGTGTGCAATAAGTTATGGCCCAGCTGGCGATCAGTGATTACACACTATTCAAAATCTAGCTGTCATAAACAGACTTCTACCACACTTAAACCTAGTACAAATACAAATGATTCATCTGCTAACAGTGTCATCAATCCTAATGTACAACTAGTCACAAAGTCAACAAAGAAACGTTCTAGGACAATACCAGTTGTCGACGAGAAATCCGAGACTGATGAAACCGAGAACAATGACCTAAATATATTACAAGATCAGACGAGCAAGAGTGTCAAACAGTACCGACATTCAAGCTCAGTAATACCTAAAAACAGTGTAAGAGCGCGTGACTCAGTAATCGATATGGAAAAAAGTGATGATGACGATAACACTGCAGAGGATTTGTGTACTCAGGATATAACAACTGGTGTTGGAATGAAGGAGACAGGATCAACTAATAAGACACTAGATAAAAGAAAAGATAATAAATATTATTGTAATCTCTGTGCATCCGGCAGTTGGGACAAATCGGTTAGCTTATCACAACATATGAGACATATGCACAAGAGTGAGTATAATGCCTCCATTGAAGTTCCGTTGACAAAACGACGTTGGACCAAGGATGAAATCTTAATTCTGGCGGAATTTGAAGCGAAAATTCCATCCTCTGATGGTATATTTATCAATCAAATTTTAGCTAAGAAATTTCCTACTCGAACACTTGAGTCCATTAAATCACGTCGTAAAACGAGAGAGTACAGGGAATTGCTACAACAATTACGCGATTGTCGAGCAAGTCAAAATATCGAGGGGTTAGAATGTACAGACGAATCTTCAGATGTACATAGTGACATTGTCGAGAATGACGATGTAATTAATAATAATAATAATGATGAAGATTACGATAATAATAACCCTAATGACATAATAACTACTACTGTACGAGGAACTGATGGTACTACCTACCCTAATGTACAACAATACATTAAAGATAAGATCATTGATGGTAGGGTTCAAATGTGTACCACAATGGCTGACGCCTTGTCGCATTATGTCGATGACGTGTTGTACTCTGACCCAGTAGAGGAATCACTGAATGGAATACGTGAAGCATTAGAAAGTGTTCATTCATCTAAGAAGCACAAAGATGAAAAGCTAAACGCTGGGAGCAAACTTCGTAGTGACAAGTCCAAAAGGAAAGTCCACAAGTTCGCGCATTACCAACGTTTATTCAAAAAGGACAAATCAAAGTTAGCGTCAGAAATCTTTGATGGTGTTGATAATTCTGCACTCAAGCCACCTATGTCCGTTGCCTATGAACATTTTCGAAAGATCTGGGAAACTGATACAAAAGATACCGGCACGCTAGATGAAATAGCCTCGGTGGGAACTGACGTTCTTCTCGGACCAATATCACGGGAAGAAATAGCCTTGGCAATAGATCAAACTAAAAATGATACAGCTGTCGGTCCAGATCACGTGTCATTGAACGATGTTAAGCGTATAGCGAGAAGTGAGCTATGGTCTGCATATAACATTTGGATCGGTTCAAGGAGAGTGCCTGAGAAGCTAAAAGTGAATCGAACAGTGTTATTACCAAAAGGAAAGGACGGGTTGGATAACATCAAAAATTGGCGTCCAATAACCATAGCTTCCATATTGATCCGCTTATACAATAAAATACTGACACGCAGGATGCAATCCGTATTTCGCACCAGTTCCAAGCAGACTGGCTTTAAACCAGTGAACGGTGTAGGTCAGAATGTAGCTATCCTTCACAATCTATTAAGACATGCGCGAACTAACAAAAGTAATTTGTTTGTGTGTCTACTAGATGTGAGCAAGGCCTTTGATTCAGTACCACATGAATCTATTATACGTGCATTAGTGAGGAATGGTTGTCCAAGTGAATTCATCGAAATAATTAAAAATGAATATAAGAACTCGTACACAGCATTATCGTGTGCGGATGGAGACTCACCATTGGTATACATCAAGAGAGGTGTTAAACAAGGCGATCCGATGTCATCTGTCCTATTCAATCTCGTTATTGATGAGCTCTTCGAGATAATAGGCGATCGTTTTGGATATGAACTTCCAGGCGTGGGAAGGGTTAATGCTCGCGCCTTTGCAGACGACATTGCATTATTTTCGGGATCTGAAATAGGTATGCAAGAACTTCTTTCGGTCACGGAAGAATTTTTGCGTGCCAGGGGTCTTGAACTTAATGCAGACAAGTGTGTTGCCATCTGTCTTCGGAAAGCGGGTAAGGTTAAAAAGTCTCAAATCGCAGACTCATCCGTAAAGAACCCACCATCATTTACGGTTCAAAACAAACCTATCCGGCTGTTAGGCATCAACGAACAATGTCGTTATCTAGGAGTTCTATTCACACCTTTCGGAGCAGTTGATCCAAGAGCAACAGTGACTGAACTCAGGTCAGCACTGGAATCTCTTAAAAAAGCACCATTAAAGCCACAACAAAAACTGTTGATGCTTCGGTCGTATCTAATTCCGCGATTCATCTTTTCATTTATTAATACGGAATGTTACCCGAAGCTAATAGGACAACAAGATCGTCTTATTAGGCGGTGGCTTAAAGAGATACTTCGACTGCCCAAATCAGTATGTAGTGAGTTTTTCTATCTACCAATAAAGGATGGAGGCTTAGGCGTGGGAAAACTATACGACATAATAGGTATTGCTAAGGTGCGTCTTCATGCGTCGTGTACTCGACCCAGTGATGAATGTTTACGGTTCCTTATGGAAACACAGGGATCCAGTATGCATGCTCGCTGGTGTCACGCCATGAAGCTT
>OENM01001312.1:13615-37880 GCA_900239745.1 Rotaria magnacalcarata | reverse complement strand
CAACAACTTTCTTTGAAGGTACTGGACGATATTGCATTTCAGAAGGTGGAATGTCATCAGGGTGACGTATTGGAGCAGCGGTTATATTATAATGGCGATACCGAACAAGAGATATTTCTTTAATTGACTTAGCCGCTCGAAGAGCATAGTATGTATCCTCTTCTTTTCGGAAAAACAAATAAAATACTGCTTTACCAGTTTTCGTCGGTACCCGACGAAATTTATAATATTTCAACTGTTGTTGAAGCATACCACTGAGAGCACTATTAGTAATATCGAAGTTTGAACAATTATTTAGTACAAGTCGACATTCCATTCTAGCAAATACATCGATAAAAAAAAATAGTACAATAAATCTTCATTAATACAATTGTTTATGATTATAGTTAAGTTAATTCTATTTGAAAAATTTTAAATGTGCAAATGTCTCTTGAAAAATCTAATTATTGTATTGAAAAGTAATTCGAATGTTTCTATCCGAATAAATTTAAGAATTACTATCTAAGTCGATACAATATTGAGAACACCACCTGATGAAGTCAAGCCAAGACAGAAACAACTGTTGTCGTGGTACGGCATTCTAATTTCTAAACACACACCCCACACCCGATTATGCATTGACGCGATTTAGTGTAACAAAAACGACCCTAGAAAACCTAGCAGTATAAAACAAAATGTTCCGTTGTATTATCATATTGATCCATCAAGCATTTTTCAGCAAAGTGTAAATTTTAATGTTTTCAGACACGTAAAATTTATCAACGAATAGTTGTTTCCTTGTAGCATAATTTATTCATAATTATCTTCTTGAGCATATTATAATTACACGTATTGAGAATAAGATGAATAATTCTAATAACCGATTTTTCAACCTATGAAAATTCAATGTGTCTGGTATCAGTAGAAAATTTGATTGCTGTCACTCATAATATTTTGAAGCAAGCCTCTATTTTTACTTTTGTTTACTTCTGAATTAACTTTGGACCTTCAAAATATTTTTTTTAATGCTGAAAGTCAGAATACTTATAGAAGTCATAATATTTCAATTAGAATCAATCTATAAGGTTTCGCAAAGAAATGAAAGGCTATTATTAGCTTTTTCTGCGCAAAGAAGAGAATAATAAAAATCGAAATCGAATAATATTCGCATTGACTCCGTCCGATGAAACACATAGAAAGTGTCATCAAGAGTACAAAAATATCTAACTGCTCGAAACGTTCGAATACAATTCACCTCTTATATCAGGAACAGTGTTGTTACTTGTTTCTTTGTACACACTTTCACAACAATGAACATGAATCGACGTTCTTGAAGCTAGGTGATTCATCTTATCGGTAAAAGTTAGCGTTTGACGTGCAAACAATGAAATCTGAACGAAAAGACTAATGAAGCAATACATAAAATGTTGAACATAAATCAAGCGTTTTTTTAGAAGTAATTTTGTCAAATGAACAGTGATGATGTTAGTGTTTAATCGGATCGGAAAGTTCGTTCTTTTCTTGTTACTTTCAGACCGTCAGACTTAGATACTCACGAGCTCATATAAACTGAGTAATGCTCTATAGTTTCTAATGTCAGTGTTATTAACATAAGTCAACAATTTCTTCGATGAGATAACTATTGATTGAAACTTTGGATATTAAAGGACATTTTGAGAGCAACCTGGGTACTTTAATAGAAAAATACTTTGAACTTTAAATGTTGTTTCTTCCAAATGTGCTTTAAATAAGAAATACTTTATGAAGCCAAGCAGCATCTATATAGAACTTTATTAAATTTTCTTGATATTTGAATAAACATTCTTATTTATACACACTTGTGTGTGCTGCTGTTCTAAAGTACAACAAAGACAAAGTTAATGAAAATAAAAATTGCAGCAGTTTTATATGTTTGCTGTCGTAATGAAGTTCGTTGTTTGTTCGTTCTTATTGTTTATCTTACTAAGATTTTAATTTATCCATGCTGTTTCAAAGTTTATTTTGCATGAATTGCTTAAGTGCTTAGAGAAAGTCGGATGTTAAATTTAGCATATACTGCAGAAGGAACGAGCAAATATTGCATGTATATATAAACAAGCAAATTCATCACTGCACCTTCCAAATTTTTGGGTTACAAAAAAAAACGATAAGCAACGCGTCACAATGGCTTCTATCAAGATAGTCGTTGTGATGGTTTATATTCAACTGCTTTTATTATTAATTCTATCAACAAGTATGCTGTTTAATTACTATTATGTATCTGAAGATATGAACGAATTATCTCTTTTGAAATAGATGCTCAAACATGCTCATACATGTGGGATCCAATATTCGAGGCGAATTCGGCTAATCCACCAACAATGTGCCCTGGTATAGAACTAAACTTGATATCTAACGTGATCGCTATGTTATATTTTTCTTTTTAACTCAGTCGATACCAAAAGTGGTCAATCTTGTATCTTTCCATTCATCTATAATGGAGTAAGTTTTAATTTGAGTTCTAATCCTTACAAAACATGTTGATAACTTTTTCTAATCAAGGTTGCACACACTACTTGTACCGTCAATGGTCCGAATAATCCCGATTTCCGACCTCAATGTGCTGTCGATGTTGATAGTAGTCAATCGGCTATTCAATGGTCATTTTGTATCGGTTAGTATCAGTAGTATTGTTAGGTGATATTTTAATGAGTACGATCAATGTGTTGTATTTTCTAGTACCAACTGATACTTTTGTCTTGTATACCACGGTGAGAAAGGGTGGCCCATGGACACAAAACTATGGTAGTACTCAAGGTGGTACGATGCTTTGGATCTATGGTAAACGATTTGCTCAAAGAGGTTTCAATACAGTTCCTTCAACAGCAACAACGAATGCTATACAATTAGTTGATGGCTATTCAGTTTATAATTGTACTATGCACGATGATAAAGTAACTGATAGCCAGCTAACATGTTACACACTCAAAATGCCTGAGGGAGTCTATCAAATTCGAGTCTACGTAAATAATAATTTAATTCCATTGTATCAATATTATGATAAAAAACGAGCAACATTTGCACCGATGTCAAGTCAAACACCAATCATTACAGGAGCAACACCGACAACAGCTCCACCTCGCTCGTTGCTTTCACTCTCTGGTTCATTCAAATCATCATGTTTCTCTCGTGATATGGATGGTTGTTCAATGGATAATAATCCTCTCATTTCTCGGTAAGAATTTATGTACATAGTTAGCATATTGTAAATTTCCTTATCCTTTTAGTATTTATATTGGTGGTCAACTATGCAACATGGTCAATCCATTCACTGGTGCCAAGTGAGTCGATTTATTGAAACAAATGATTTGACATTCAAATGTATTTCTTTCAGCTATTCTGAAGTGACTGACACCAGCCTTCAATGCAACTTTGATAGCGATGAAGTTGGTAAGTTAAACTTCATTCAAATTCAATGAATAAACTGAAACTAATTATCATGTTGAATGTAGGTATTTTCAATATTAGTATGATTGTTACTAATGAATATGGACGTTCAATGGTTCCATCAAACCTATATCGAGTGTCTGCAACTAATCAATTATATGTTTTTCAAACTTATGCAAGTTAGTTCGATATTTCTTATTGTTGTTCTTGTGATTGCATAATAATTTTAACCATTCTTTTAGCTATTTCGAGTGTGTTGCCAGCGATGGGCAGCACACAGGGTGGTACAACATTAATTATCAGTGGTCAATCATTCAGTCAAAGTGTTCAGTATCCAATTGTAGTCAATGTTGCTGGACAAGCTTGCACGATTTTAAATGTCAGTTTAACAGAGATTCAATGTAAAACACCTGCAGTTCCATCGGTAATTCTCAGCCAATATCAAGGTTAGTTTATATCAACTTCCAATAAGAAATAATATATCGATGCATGTCTATATTAGGTGGTCTAGGCCTTCTTATATTTTCTGACCCAATCACAGTTAGTCAAGTATGTTTATATTCATCGCTTGTATTTTATTTATTTATTATTCAACGGTTTTAGTCTTTGATAACCAGTACAAATCCACCGGTGCCTAGCGGAACAGCTAGTCAAATGTGGACGAATGGTGCATCATATACTTCTAATTCATCAGCAAGCGAAACTGTATGGATGATTGGATTTATCCGTGTACCAACGACAGCAACGTTCTCCTTCATTTTAAAAATCAACGGATACGGAGCATTATTTCTAAGCTCGGATGAAAATCCAATCAATAAGATCAAAATTGCTGACACAACTACCAGATATCAGTCGAGTCCGATTATTTTGCAAAACAATACAAAGTACGCCAAACCATTCTTTTCCAAATGAATATTTGTATTTATTTACATATTGCTTCTTATTCTACAGTTATTATTTGTTTTCCATCGGCTCTCGAGTTGGTGGTAATTTAATGATGTCTATACAGGCAAGGATGCACGAGACAACATTAACAGCAGAAACATCTAGCTTAGTGACAAATGAAATTCAACGCATTGATATCAATGCTACTGTTACTGACGAAAGACAGGTAATTCTGCATTCAGTTATAATTGGTTTTCTTCATAAAACAAAATATAGAATATTGTATGTACAATGAATGTAATTGGAAATGGTACGTCTGAAGTACAAACGATTGCCATTGACAATTCAACATTTCAGATTGCTTTTGGAGGCGTGTACACAGGTTAGCTCGTCACTACCTAAATTTAATGATATTAACATTTGTCTCTTCATTCTTCAGGTTTACTTAATGGAAGACCAACAGCTTTGGTTGTACAAGCTGCTCTCAACGACTTGTCAACTATTTATCCTTTGTCCGTTAAAGTAGAATGGATAAGTTCTTTATATACCATAACGTTTCCCGCCGAAATGGGTGATGTTCCATTACTCAACGTTATTTCTACAGCTGCAAATGCACCCAATGTGACTGAAGTTATTCAAGGTGTTGCGTCCGGCAAGCAATTAGCTTTTCAACTTGATGGTGCAACAACACGTTACCTCGATCTTATTACTGGTAATTTAACACAAGCGAATTTGACTTTCGCTTTTAATGAATTATTTGCCATACGGTGTCCGGTTTCACTCAACAACCAGCAAGCTACATCATCGATTGTTTATGTGCAAGAATTTGAAACAGGTTGCACCTACGATGACACATCGATAAGAAGCAATGCATTTTGTGGCCAATGTTCACTCACAGGTAACACTCTCGTGTCTGGAAATACTCGTTCGGCGAATTATCTGTGTTTTGCCTACAAAATTCTAAACTCATATGTTAGCGAAATTGGACTGACTATTCAAGTCAATGGTGATACCACCAATACCTATTGGACATCCATTTCATTTAGTCCAATCGCCGATCAGCTTTGGCATTACACATGTGTGGACGTGCGTGCAGCTGTTTCTTCTCAATCATCTGTATATTCATCAGCATATTTATTTGTTATTACGAGTGCTTGGCTCAATCAAAATATTCGACAAGGCATTATGATCGATACAGTGACACTGCGTACAGTATTACCAAATGGTTATGAAGATCGAAGTCTGTATCCAATTGATGGTGCATCGAATATGAGTCTATGTACCTTCCCATTTTATTACAATGGAAAATCTTATTCGGCTTGTACACTCGACAACAATAGTATGCCTATTTGTGCTGATGCTCTTAATCAAACTTATCCATGTCAACTGTCATCAATCGAAGGTGTTCGTCGACTCTATCCTAAACAACAATTAATCGGCAATACGTTGCAAGTGTCCTACACTCCAGCCAACTATTCATTGAGTGTTTCATTCCGATATAGTGACTGCTCAAGTCCTACTATGATTTCAACATTACCTGCTACAGTGAGTCAACAATTTCCTGATCATAGAACTATAGACAGTTATTTTTAATGTAGAGCTCAACAGCAACATCGATCACACAAGCGTCACCAGCTGCCAGTGGAACTTATGATTTGGTTTATAATGGGCAAGCATATTCGTCGATATCCGTTGACATTGATCCAACTGAACTGGCAAATCGACTTCAAGGATCGTCTGATTTCGGTTTTCTTAATGTGACTCGTTTACGTGACTGTACAGGATATTCTTACACCATAGAGTGGGTGGCAAATGGCGGTCAGAAATTGGATATATCGATAGCAAATGCTGCAAGTGTAACGCCAGCTGGTACAACAGTTACTGCAACAATTCAACAGCGCGGTGGAATCCTCTTTGATCCATTACCTGGTGATATCACACGTACCTATCATACATCACCTCAAGTAATTGTTTAATCTTTCTATGATCTTGATTTTACTGATTGATGATATTTACAGGTTGAAGTGTTTGTCGGTGGTTATCCATCTAAATGTGCAAATGCAAATAATAGTTGCCAATTCCAATGGTCATCCTTACAAACTCCAACGATATCAGGCTTAACACAGACTGGAATGACAGTATCAATTAGTGGTACTGGTTTTAGTTCAGTACCTGAATCAAACATTGTATTGATCGGTACCATCAATTCATGTGTGGTCACGTCGGCAACATCAACTTCTATTATATGCACTATTGGTAATGCGCCGTCAGGTATTTATAATGTCAATGTTGATGTTGTTGGTAAGGGTTTGGCATCTAGTAGTGGCAATGTTTCAGTTACTATTCCATTACAAGTTCTATCATTTTCACCAAGTCAAGGAGGAGCAGGTAAGAATTTTCCTATCGAATTATATACAATTGTTAATCAATGTTTTATTTTATGGTAAATAATAGGAGGTGGTTACCAGTTAACCATTATTGGTACGGGTTTTTCATCAAATAGCACCGTTACTGTTGATAACAATGAATGTTCGAATCTTCAAGTGGTCAACTTTTCCTCAATCACATGTATTGTACCCGCTACAACAGCAATGAGTAATCAACAAGTTGTTATATCGATCATTGTCGGATCATCTACTGCCAATGCATCTTCATTATTTACCTACGATGTAACTAATACACCTACTATCTTATTTATAAGTCCAACCAGTGTCACTATGAATCCAGGACAATTGACCATAAACGGTAGTTTATTCGGAAATACTGCAGCTTTAGTTACCGTCGGTTCAGCATATGCTTCTGTCATATCAACATCAGCAAATCAAATCGTCGCCAGTTTGCCATATTTACCACCTGGTCGCTATCCAATAAGGGTTTCTACATCGAATGGATTTGCACGACCTGTTGTCTTCCTTGAATATGACTTCTACATTCAACAAGTTTCGCCACAAGTTGGTTCTTTATATGGTGGCACAGATATATACATTCAAGGAGAAGGCTTTAATAACTCGACAGATGTTAGTTTTCTTGATGCCGACAACCGCTCGGTGCCATGTAATATTGTCTTCACTCAATCAAGTCTGATTCATTGTCAAATGACACCTTCTGCTCCAGAGGTTATCATAACGTCAAATGGTGTTGATCCTGTCTATGGTACTGGCTTCGCCTGGTCACCACAATATGCTACAGTACAACGAGGTGCAGTTGTCACATGGCAATGGGGTTCATCATCTCTGTTGTCATCACTGAACTACAAAGTACAACAAGTAGCTAATGCCTATGCTACAGATCCTTTACCAAATGGATTTGATTCAGGTGTAGCTATGCCAACGGGATCATTCTCTTTTCAATTCACAACCCTGGGTACTTACTATTACTGGTCAACAATTGTTGACAAAGCAGGTCTTGTTTCTCTTCGCGGTGTTATTACAGTCGTCGATGCTCAACCACAAGTCCTTACTGTTCAAGCTTCTTCAAATTCCTTTATCGGTAATAAAAACCTTTGTGAATAATCTTTCATTTTCTTACTTAAAAATAATTTAGCTCAATCATGCGCTTTTCCATTTACTTACAATGGTAATAGTTATACAGCGTGTACAATCGTCAACGACACACAACCATGGTGTTCTCCATCCACATCCTATACAGGACAAAGATTATACTGCACACCAACAAGTATGACAACTTTTGAAAATAATATAAAAATCCAAATTACATGAGTTTTCTTTCGTTGGATAGCCTCAGTACCAGTTTCACCATGTGGTTCTAGTTCAACTATTAATCCAAGTTCATGTCTTCAAACCGTACCTTCGTCAAATCCACTTCAATTTCTTGCTACACCATGTACAATGGGTTCAGTGGCTTCGATCTCACCTACTCAAGGTACTTCCGGAACGACAATTACAATCACAGGAACTAGTTTCGGTACATCAGCTTGTGAAAACGATGTTCAAATTGGATCGTATCATTGTCCAGTTGTAAGTGCTTCATCAACACAAATTCAATGTCAAATAGGTGCTGGATCACTAATTAATGCTAAAACGACTCAAAAAGTACAGGTGGCTCGCGATCTTCAAGGATACTTATTTATCAATGGTCTACTAACATTCCAATTCCAAGCATCTGTTGCAAATATCTCTCCAAATTACGGTTCAGTTATGGGTGGTACTCAAGTAACAATCAATGGTGATGGTTTTGCAATAGGAGATACGCGATTAATTATTGCTGGAACGGATTATACAAGTTTGGCCACCATCACCTATACACAAATAAATTTTAGAACACCTTCACAAACAACTTACGTCAATCAAAATCTCACTGTAGTCATAGCAATAGGTGCGAATCAAGCGATTTGTTTAGCATCATCGTGTACATTCCAATGGTCGACAAGTATTACTCCATACTTCGATTCTGTGACTCCTGCGCATATTAGTGGTCCAACAACTCTTGCAGTGACTGGGAGAAATTTGACAGCTGGTGGAGGAACAACCTCAAATACTATTGTTACCATTGGTGGCAGTACCTGCAACATCACTTCAATGACCAACACACTTCTTACTTGTCAAGTAGGCAACATCGCAGCTGACAATCACACAATTAATGGAATAATTAATGGTTCGTTCTCCATTTAAAATAATTCTATAATAGATCGATAACGGTGTATGAATTTAATTTTAGGTGTTGGAAACATTTTTTCGACGGTACGTCTCACTTCGAATGCAATCATAAACAGTGTTTCACCAAATACGAGCAGTATCTATGGCGGCATTGTTCTAACAATCGCAGGCAATGGATTTTCAAGCAACATCAGCAGTATCACAGTTACGGTTGGCTCGAATTTATGTTCACTCGTTCAAGCTACTGCTAGCCAACTCCAATGCACTATTCCACCACAAGGTAGTCAATCATCTGTGGTCAATGTTGTAGTCACATCGAATGGAATCATTTTTCCCGGCACACGATCGATTACCTATAGTTCCTCTATTACACCAACTGTATTATCAGTGAGTCCGACAACAGGAAGTGCGTCTCAAGTATTGACAATCAGTGGTAACAACTTTTTGACTAGTCAGACCACTGTGCTTGTTGGCAGCAGTTTATGTAGCATTAGTAGTATTTCAACGACGTCGATTACATGCACCTTAGGTTCTACTGCAGCAGGTTCTCAGTCTGTGACAGTTTACGTGACTACTATGGGCAATTCGAATGCAAATGTCCTATTCACATATATACTGCAAGTAACTAACGTTTCTCCATCGCAAGGTAGTTATGGTGGTGGTCAAACTATACGAGTTATCGGTGACGGATTTAATACAACAAGTCTATCTGTGAGCGTATGTAATCGTGCATGCCAATCAGTGACTGTCGTTTCGAACACAGAACTACTATGCGTTACACCTGCAGCTACTGTATCGGTTTCAGATACAATATGTAATGTGACTGTCACTGTTGGTACACTGACTGGCAGCTCTTCGTTCACTTATCAATCTAGTTTAACAACTATTATTGCAAATGCTAGTCCAACTCGTGGTGGAACTGGCGGTGGCACGACACTCACTATCAATGGAACCAATTTTCCGTAAGTTTGCAAAACGAATTTCTTGTTTATCATGTTTTATTTTCTAAATTCTTTATTTTTAGAGGTTCGATTGGTGTCATATCAGTTAGCATTGCTGGCATACCATGCATCGTACAATCTATCAATCCAACCGGACTAACATGTTTGACAGGCAGCTACACAAATATAACAGTCCAAGCTCCCATCATTGTCTCGATCAATGGAACAGGTAACGCCGCTGGCTCATTACAATTTCAATACATCGATTTATGGTCAAGTCCATGGACATGGGGCGGTGCCGCTCCACCTGAAGAAGGTACAATTGTTTTGATCGATAAGGGCAAGACTGTTTACTTCGACACAGCAACACCTATTCTGAAAGCTATCATCATTGATAGTGCTTCATTAATATTTGATGATACACAAGACGTTGCTCTCAACGTTGAATATATTGTGATTGTCAATGGAGGCCTATTTCAAGTAGGTACTGAATCAAATCCGTTCCAGCACAATGCCATCATTACTATGTATGGACATTTGAGATCCATTGAACTTCCTATCTGTAAGTGATAAATATGTTGTAAGCGAATTCATACTTTTCTTCTCTCGTTTAGTCGGTGCTAAGGTACTGGCTCTGCGAGAAGGTACTGTTGATATGCACGGGAGACCTACCATACAAATGTGGACACGCTTGGCAACAACAGCTATCAATGGTTCGACATCTATTAATCTTCTTCATCCAGTAGATTGGTCAGTGGGAAGTGAGATTATAATTGCAACTACTGGCGATTATCTAAGTCAAGGTGAAAGTGAAAAGCGTACAATAACAGCTGTATCAAATAACGGATATACATTAACATTGGACTCGCCACTCGAGTGGATTCACTTAGGTGTCACAAAGAATCTAGGTTCGACATTAATAGAAGCTCGAGCAGAAGTTGGTCTTCTATCACACAATGTTAAATTTCAAGGTTGGTTACTAATATAGTATAATTACTTGTTACAGTAAATATGATATTGAATATAGGTTCTATAACGGAAACATGGAATCAAACGATTGAAGCCTGTCCAACAACTTTTAATCCAGGTAAACTTCATCGAAATGATTTCGAATCGGTAACACTGAATTTGATCGTTTCAGATGAATTCGGCACTCAAACTTGTTTTCTCGGTCGCTACGGAAAAGAAATTGGATCAGACCAATTTGGTGCTACTATAATGGCCAGTAGTGATATGGACAAGACTGGTATGGGTCAACTAGTCGTTCTTCGTTTATCGAATATTGAAGTAAGTAATAGTCACGTTTTGAAAAATAAAGGATTAATTGTTCATCTTTGTTAAGATCTTCTTCGCTGGTCAAGCATTTCGTCTTGGTCGCTACCCTGTACATTTTCATACAAATGGCAACATGAGCAAATCATACGTAAAATCATCATCCATTCATCAAACTTTCAATCGAGCTGTTAATATTCACGCTAGCCATTATCTCCCTGTTGAAAACAACGTCATTTATAATATCATGTATGATTTTAATACTCAGTGTAATATATATGATTGAATATGAGATTTTTCATTTACCAGGGGTGGAGCTATATTTCTTGAAGATGGTGTTGAGATAGGAAATGTTTTGCGAGGTAATTTGGCTATATTCGTACGAACGAGTTCCAGTTTATTGAATGATGACGTCACACCAGCAGCATTTTGGGTATTTCAACAAAAATGCTGTGTATTTTTTATGACATGTCTTCTTTGAAATTGTAGCTAACCAACCCAAATAATACCGTTGAACACAATGCAGTAGCAGGTGGTACTCACTTTGGTTATTGGTATCGAATGCTTGGCAGTCCTGATGGGCCATCGTTCGCAATGTACCCAGGTTTTTGTCCAAATCACCAACCTTTTGGAAGATTCAATAACAACAGTGTTCATAGCTGTGGTCAATTTGGTGTATGGATATTTCCCGAATATCTACCGACAGTTGGTGGACGTTGTGACGCTGATGCACCATCTCAAGCAATATTTGAAAAGTTTACTTCATGGAGAAATACGAAAGGCTTTGAAGCAGTTATGTCCAATGTAATTCAAGTGAAGAATGCTGTCGTTTTTGATAATATAGATATGGGTATTGCTTATCTTACTGCCATCAGTCACCGAGACACTGATTTACCAAATCTCCGACAAACATTCTACAATATCAATAAAGGTGCATCTGTTATCGACAGTGTTATCGTTGGTGATTCTGGCTTAGCAGATGCTCCAGTAGTTCCATGGCGAGGTGGCCTTATTGGTAAGTTCCTGAATGATTTTTTTTTCTTTGAAATGAAGTTAATACAACGTTTTTTTTATATAGTTGTATGGGACCGTGGTCTACGAGTTCGAAACGTGTCTTTCTTTAACTTTCAAGATCCTCAAACCCAAGCGATACATCAACCAGTAAAAGCTGGACGATGTGTTTTACTTTGTGGCGGTAAGCTCAATTTTCTAAAAACCAGCAGCAATCAAGATTATTCTCTTATAATGATTTAGGTTGGACTACAAAGTTTTCACAAATATCCTTCGTTAATGTCACGAATCGTGCTCTATTTCGTTGGCCATATGATGGTTTCTATCTAGATGAGGACGGAACATTAGGTGGCGTACCTAATGCCACAATTTGGGGTTCAGATTCTCTCTGGAATGAATCATCTGCATGCGTTCCAGCTAATGGTTTTCTCAATGGTATTCTGTGTCCAGCCTCATTGGGTAGATGGATTCGATTCGCCTTTAATGGCGCTAACTTAGGAAAAAATGGCGAGCCCTTGATAGTCTACGATATGTTTAACCATTCAACAGTTATTCCTTATCGTAAAAAACGTTTAAGTCATCCAAATGGCTATATGACTACTTTACTTTCGAAACGAACATACAAATTAGAATTTGTTAATGCCAATGTAACTGTGAAAGTCTTCCTGTTTTTCAATGAAATATCACGTGTTCTTTTTTTCTAGAGCTCAGTTAATTTGTCTTTTACTGGCGCTGTTTACGATTTGGCAGGTGGTGATTATCTGATCTTTCTACATAAAATCGACTACCTTCCTGACATAGTATACACAACATCGAGTACAATCATGGCAATACAATCAAGTACACCACTATCCGGTTTAACTAGTAATAATGGTGATTGGTATTACGACAATGTCACAAGAATCTTCTCATATATCGGTATTCCAGATTAGTAGTATGTTTTTTTGCGAACTAGTTAAACCTATATGTTTTTAGTCAAAAATCCTTCTAACAACGCAACACCTATCGATGTTGTTCTGCCGTTGAGTGTAATCAAATGTCGCTATCCGAATTGTCAATATCCTTTTTCACCTGGTCTACAATTACCAGCAACAGCCCGTCCTCCTAACGCATTGTATTGGTCAAATGATTCGCACTGGTCTTTTGCAACACAAGGCTATGGCGGTTATGGTATGTTTATTTTTCAGAATTACAATCTAAGCACATCCAAAAATTCCCATAGGTGCTGTCAAACCTGGAGATAATACCGATATTTATATTCCGCAAGGAGTTTGGCTTGTAGTTGATTATTCTTTACCGCGCATACTCTCGTTGCGTATTGATGGTGTTTTAGAGTTCGAACAGGTACATCTTTGTATATTTCTTCGATTACGAAAACTGTTATTATCATTAAGGGTATGAATAATGTTCTCTATGTGAACAGTATCTTCATTAACGGAGGTCAAATGATTGTTGGTAAGACTGCTCAATATTAAATAAATTCTCTCATTGAGATTGTGTCTTTTATTTGAATTAAGGTTGGCCTAATAATCCATTGAATGCCAGTGTTGATATCATCATTACTGGAAATGCATCAACAATTATAGATTTACCCAATGGTGCAGGATCGATGGGAGCCAAAGTCATAGGTGTTTTTGGAGGACTTGACTTACATGGTATACCGCATAATGTCACATGGACGCGAGTGGCTTATACGACTTCGGTTGGTCAAAATGCTATCTTTCTCACTGAGCCAGTAGATTGGAAAGCTGGAGATGAGATCATCATCACAACAACAGACAGTAATATAGAGCACACGGAACGACATCAAATCGCTTCCGTTAGCTCAGGTGGAACCACCATAATGACAATCAATCCACTTGCTTATACACATATATCAATGCGCAATTTATTGCCTAATGGACAAGTATTCAATGTGTCCGCTGCTGTCGGTCTATTATCACGAAGTATTCGAGTTATCGATCAAAGTCCAGTAACGGATTTGTTCGGTTTCAGAGTACTTGTTAGTGATTATGCAACTGATATTTGGAATCCAGTAACTAATGAATCTATATCTACATATTACAAAGGCTATGCTCGACTTTCAAACGCCCAATTTATTGGCTTTGGACAGTTCTTTGATGCACCTGATGAAGATAAACGAGAAGGTATTCACTTATATAATCTTGGAGATTGGAATGCATCGCGACCAACCTATATTGATTCGTGTTCATTTGATCGTGGATCATTTTCAGAGCAAGTTTAATTAGTATTGAAAGCCGTTCTATCTTGATTTGTGATATAGAGTCGGCATGTGGTCTACAAATGGAGTACCATTTACCAACAATGTTATTTATAAAACATATCATTCAGCTATTACAACTGCAGGAATAAACACTATTATTAATCACAATCTTGTTGCTCTTGTCTATTGGTCAGGCACTGCTCAACCCGAATATGCTGAGTTCAACATTGATTATGATGGTGCAATCACGTCTCGAGACGGTACCAGTATTGTTATGAGAGTATGTAGGAATAAATAAATGATAGATTCGTAATCACTAATTGCTTTCAATAATTTAGGATAATTTGGTAGTAGGTGTCGAACGTTTGGCTTACCGTATACAATTCGATGCTTGCCCAACAGCTAATGTTCCAAGTAATATCACTAATGATCACTGGAATAACGAAGCACATTCAGGCATGTCTGGTGCAAACATATGGCCAACAGACAAAGGTTTTGACTATGATTTAGGTAGGCTATATCATTCAGAAAATCATATATGAGTCCATGAATAACACATTGCATTTTTATTTTTCTGTATCAGATTGTTTACTAGTCAAAGGATTCAAGTAAGTCATAGATTTATTTTATTTTATTCATATATGTCATCTGTTTTTACTTTGCTTGCATCATGTAGAATGTACAAGTTATTCTACTATGGTCTTTATATCAATAATCCTCGAAATATCACGATCGACTCGTGCGTTATTGTTGATTGTGGAGTTGATATACTTTCATTTGCGATGGGACCCTCATGTAAGATTAATACAAATTTATGAATATAGTAATTATTGAAATTTTTAATTAGCTTTAACCCATCTGGCTACTAATAATTCCATTCATATTACCAACAGCATTGTGCTCGGAGCTGTTACATCAAACGACTGCGATGACATTGTGAATACATCAACTATTAGTATTCAAATAGCCACAAAAGCTATACCAACTGTTGCGGGAGAGAGACCAGATGGAACTGCACAAGGACGATGTGGTATCGTTTTTCCATTCGTTGCACCTGATAACAAAATGCCAGTGAAACCTTGGACAGGAATGAAACAATATCCATCAGGTTTGTTGACAAAAGTCTTTGAAATAACCTACCACTTCATGTTTCTAGTTGATGGAGGTATGTTCATTACGAACACCACTATAGCATATTTCAATGACGTTTGTGGTCGACATGATACTGCTATTCAGGTTGCACAACACAATGACGATGGACAATTTCCTGTATTTACCAGCGCTATATCAATGTTTAATGTTTCTCGTAGTAATATTCTTTTCAACGGACGCCCAAATCTGGATGTCGTCAATTCAGCTCGTTGTGTTGGTGAGTGGAAAATGTCTACTACAACCATTATAATAGCGTAACATTCATATTTGATCTATTTAGATATGGACTGTGATGGTCTTAAGAAAGCTTTATTTATTGATACAGATGGCACAATCTTCGGATATCGAGGCAGTGGATTTTCTCAGGCTGACTATTTATGGGGTAAGTATTCATATAAATAATAGTTATTTTATGCGCATTAACGATACGTTATTTTTAAGGCGATCAACAACATGGTGTTGGTGACTTCCGTATACCATCTGTAGCACTTTCAGATCAAAACGGTCACCAGATCAACATCAGTGCGACCTACCCATATCGTGGTATTAGTTTAGCGCCAACATGCAGTTACCAACCAGACTGGCAGATGTACCTATGCAACAATACAATCAATTATCGCATGTTAATCATCGAAAGTATGGATTCAGATACAGAACACCGGCGTCTCTCCCCTGTTGCCGTTATGTCTGATAATGGTTATATTGATCTTATCAACGGCCCTCCAAACCGTGCCTGCTGTAATGGTTATGCTTGTCGAAAACGTGTATCTACATTCATGTCTATTGTTCAATCACAGCACAAATATCTGATTTATCTTACGAGTACTCCACCAAATCAAATTCGATTCCGAATTTTACATAGCGACGCAAACATCAAACTTATTTTAGCCCTTCATTATGAGTCATTACAACAAATTGATGTTTATGCAAATGATGGTTACGTGTCGCCAACCAATAGAGATTTGAGCTATCCATTTTTAGTGCTAACAGATCAACCGAATAATGTAACATTTGCTTCGCAACCTGGCAGCAACTATTTCAATAGGTAAGTTTGTATGAAAATTTTGTATCATAAACATATTCTAATTTGTTTCTGTTAGAACGACACAAATGGCTTATTTCTTAATTGACGGTCTCACAGTGATCGATCTCAAAATCTCTCCATTACTTATACTCAGTTTTGGTTTACCACCAGAGACTCCATCATCATTCTTTTCGAATAACCTTGTTAATAACTTAGCAGCTCTACTTGGAGTTAGTACAAATATGATTCGACGTGTAAACATCGTATCAGCTAATAATAATACGTAAGTTTTGTTTGATCAATGCTCTACTAAGTTACATTAAAACCAATATTTCTCTTTAGACGAGTGCGTCGTTCTGGTTCAGGTTATACGCTTATAGTTGAATTACGTACTGATGAAGCTAGGAACTTGACAGGGTACAATGCAACAGAGACTGAAGCTTTTCTCAATTATACATCAACGATTCTCAATCAATACCAATGTGGTCAATTGCAGGCAATATGGAAGGCACATTCGTCAACAAACAATACGTATCCAACAAGTTTGACAGTTCAAGAGCCATTTACTCAAGTACAAGCAGTGTTAGATACCATTGACCACATTACATTAGTCACATCTCCTAGCTCGTGTCGTGAGCAAAGTCCTTGTACTGTTCAACCGGTTATTGTTGCATACACTGCAAACGGAAATGTAATCAACAAGTTGGGCTCGACCGATCAATCATGGCAAGTGATTGCCACTGTGATAGGTCAACCTAATGTACTTGTACCTGGCGCCATAGCTAATTATTCAAATGGACAAACACAATTCACTTTATTTGGCATCCCCAGTGTTGGTTCTTACCAAATTCAATTTACGTTTGTTCCACCGATGGGTATCAATGCGTAAGTAAAAATATGATTTCTGATTAAAAATAGTTCACTATTTCTATTTAATAGATCGTTTATATTAACAACAAACTGCACAGTAGCTACTGGATTCATAACTGTAACACAAGCGTCGTTGGCTGGCCTTGAAGTTAACCATGTCTATGACACAGTTATAAACAGCCCGTTCAATTTAACAATAATGCCTGTCGATAGTGTTACACTTCGTCGTCTTGGACAAGTTACATGGGGAGGTTGGACTTGGTCAGCTTTAGTCTCGGTATATACCCTACCTAAATACAATCGTAATGGTACATTGATTATTAGTCCATCACCAACACTTGTGATAGACTCATCAGCTGGCACTGTTACTGTCACAAACATGACAATTAATGGAACTGGCATGTACATGTTGAATGTAACTTTAATTTCAACCAATGCTCAATTTGTAATTCAAGTAAGAAGCCATGGTATACTGGTTAAACCAATTAATAGTAAGCAGATTACAAGCACGTCAATTCTATTTTAAATTATAATTCTTATTGTTTTCTATTTGAAAGTTCCGCTCGATATTGAGACGAACGATCCAATCACATATGCGACTTTTCAAGGAGACTTTGATGCATTGGTAGCAAATGGTGATATTGAAGTTAAGCGAGTTATGCTTTACAACTATTTAGTAAGTGTTGGTATGCCAGTAACCAGTGATATAACTGTGTGGAAAGGTGAGTGAAACTCCTTCCGAATAATCGATATCAAGCTAGGCAAATGCACGTATCGTTTGATAAAATCGATTTATTTCTGTTACAGAGATCGGCGGTGATAAGTGGCCAACCATATCATCTTCTAGATCAAAAGCAAATACAAACACTCTCTATACAGCGTTCATTGTCAGTGGATCTGAAAAAGCTATTACTCAAGCGAAAAATACAACTCTGGCTGATATTTATTTCCTGCCAGGTCTTGTATTGTCAGAACTTACCATCTATGGTTCAAGCTATCGTGCTTACTCACGTTCCTCGTCAACTACAGATGATTCATCTAGATCTAGCAATGCTGGCCTAATTGCAGGTCTCGTCGTAGGTCTTTGCGGTGCTCTTTTAATCATACTTGGACTCGTTTACGGCGCCAAAGCCTATAAAAACAAGTATGAACGGGTTGGGGCAAGAACTGAATTCGATTTAGTAAATTCAAATGAATTATTGGGTATTCAGAGTCATCCTAATCCATCAAGTCCACAGAACATTTCATGAGATATTCAAAATTTATTTCACACATTCATTTCTAATTAGTTAGCCGTCTTCACTAATTTTATGTAATTGCGTCTTCATCTTTCTCTACATTAAGGAAATAAATACTTCAACACTTAGTGTTTCGATATGAATCTCAGCTCGAGAGTGTGGGTCTGGGTCTGGGTGGAGTAGTTGTCTAATTCGAGTTCGAATATAAATGAAGAAAAGAAATAAGAAAAAATAATAGATAAATCTATGAATAGATTAAGTTTTAGTTTAACTTTCCGATACACACCCAGACGCGAAGATCCTTTACATAGTTACAAGCAGATATTCATCAACGCGCTCAGAGTAATAATGAAGCCAGCCAACGTAACATTCTGCTTTGAAAAAAATAGTGAAAGAAATCAGCTAGCAGAGTTCATTGTGCGTTAGGAACATTATCTAAGCTCACATCAGATACAGTTTACTTTTGATAGTGTGAACAACAGATACTTTTACATATAAAAATTCATCGTTTTAAGGTCTTATCTGAGTGAGCAGAGACTGTATTTTTCTAAACATTGACGTGCGTCAACCGGGAAGCCAATGATTTAGTATGACATAAACAAATATTGAAACACTGTAGTTCTGTTTCGTCGAAATTAATAAGCGATGCGTACTGTATCTCTAATTAAAAACATTATTCGTATAAAGTCATAGTTTCAATCTGATTGTCATTTCTTATCACATTTCACTTTGATATTGTTCAATTGACGGTAAGTTGTAATAATTAATTATGACTATTTCGCCTTGTACAAAAATCAAGTAAAATATCGTACTTCTGGATTTTAATCTATATGTTCTTACAATGCTATAACTAGCAAATATTATATGTAGGATGAATAGTATTTAAATGCTGACCTCTTAAATCTACTATTCAACCTAAACAATTATCGATGGAGTATGCATCAATGCGTAAAATAAGAACAGACTAAAACTTAGTGAAAATCTTAGTGTTTCCAAATATAATTATTTAAAGATTTCAGTAGGCACAACATGAAATTCGTAGCATGTAGACATATTCAGGAGTTCGACTTAATAAATTTTCTTGAGTTTTCGTTAATATTTAATGAGTATTTAAGAAAATAATAGCTTCTCTTACAAATATCTTGTCATAAATTTCAATAACCCTATTGGCTCTTAATAAACCCTTGTAATTTTTTCAAGAACGTTTTTTTCTTGCTCGTTAATATATATTGCGCCTCCAAAACCCTTGGTTATTTTTCTTTAACCCTTTCCAGCCGGCTCCTATCAAGAGGAGAGGAAAAACTCTTTCTCTACGTATTTTTTGTTGCTCTACCATAGGGATATCAAAAACAAATTAAAAAAAAAAGTTGTTCTGAACCTTGTAGCTTCATGTTGCCATTTGGCAACAGCCGGCTGAAATGGGTCAAAAATTTAAAATTTTTTTTTCAATTTCAATGATTAAAATGCACTATTTAGTGCTTTTTCATTTATTATTAAAGGCGCTACAAGGAATAAGAATTTCAATTATACATAGAAAAACGAAATAAACGAATAATAAAAACAAGAACAAACATCAAGAGTAAATTTCGTATGGGAAATGCATTATTTATGGTAATCTTTGAAGCAGTTGTTTTTCTCGTTCAAACATAGACGTTGATCACATTTGGAACAGNATACTCTTGTGTAGCCAATGCAACCATGATTTCGACAACGACCTTTTGATGTGGTGATAGGCCAATGATCAAACTTGTCAAATCGAGTACTTGAAGGTGGAATTGGAGTAGGTGCAGTTCGTAAAGTATTTGTAGATTGGTTTTCATTCAATTTTGCTCGTGATTCTAATGATGGTCGACCACGTTTTATAATTGGTGGTGGTGGTGGACTTGATTTAAGCAAAACGCTAGCAACGTTAATACGAAAAGATAATAAAGACATAACATTCTTTTTCGAAAGTTTTAATTGTGAACAGTGGCGTCGGTACAACAACCACGCATTTACCACTGATAAATCAATAAGATGAAATATGATTTTTATATAGTATTTTTTGGAGCGAACATTTATACGGTACAACGAAACTAACATGTCGACTAAATCGACTCCTCCCATATGTTCATTATATGCTTTTATGACATTAGGTCGTGTTATGAGAACATGTTTTTTTTCTTTCGATGACCATCGTTGCACCGAGTCAATCGGTTGACAACCATGCAATGTAGACAGACAATTAACAACATTATTATCATACCACCGTGTAACACATAATTCAACCCCTTCAACCTCAGTGACACGATGATCCATCGCTCCTCTACCATTACTTGATAAATCTTTGGCAGTTTTCATAGTTAGATCAAGCAATCGATTTGGTCTTACTGTACCAACTGAAAAAATACCTAATTTTTTCAACTCTACTTGTAAACGAATAGTTGTAAAATAATTGTCAAAATACAATTTATGGTTTATAAAACGTGGAACCGTTTCGCAAAGATCCAGAACAATGTCTGTACAAAATCCATGCTCCTGTTTATTTCCTTTGCCGGTGTAAAAGACGAAATCATAGCAAATGCCACTTTCTCCACCAGCTAAAAGAAACATTTTATAACCCCAATGGTTTGGTTTATTTGGCATATGCTGTTTCATTATGCTTCTACCTTTAAATGGTATTATTTGTTCATCAACACTTAATTTTTCTTCCTTTGAAATCGTTCTGAAGTTCTCTTTTATGATATTCAATAATAGCCGAACTTTATGAGCTCGATCAAAATTCGGATCGTCTCTATCTAGCTGAACAGAGTTATCAGCAACATGTAAATATTTTTTTATCTCTAAAAATCTATCTCGGCTCATAACTGATGATATACATTCTACACGCGTAGTACTTGACCAAAAAAACTTTGCTCTGGAAAAGCATATATGCCAGTCATCATCAAAATACCAATGAACTGTGCCATGTTTGTTAGGATCTTTTTGAACAGAATATAAATTTGATTGATTTGTCAAAAGTGATATGGACTGTTTGCCAAACATAAAATTAAAATAATCAATTGGTTCTAGTTCGTCATTGTCAGGTGGTGGTGATAAGTTGTCGCCGAAATCAGCAGCTGGAGTTACAAAGTTTCTCTTTGTCCAATGCAATGTTTTTCTTTTTTTTGATTTTCGATTATTATTTTCAACTTTTTCTTCACTTTCACTTTCTTCACTTTCACTTTCTTCACTTTCTTCACTTTCTTCGCTTTCATTTTCTTCGCTTTCATTTTCTTCGCTCTCACTTTCCTTGCTACTACTTTCTTCGCTATTATTTGTTGAAGATCTGTCGCTGATATTCAATTCAACCCGTAGAGCGTGTGTAACTTTAATCATTTCATCTTCCGAATTAGATGAGTTGATCTCATCTTCACTCAAACCATTTGGCACGACAGTATTTCTTGTAGAAACTCTTCTCTTAGCCATTGTTAAATACTTGTTTATGAATAGTAGTTCTTTTTGTACGCAGGAATATTCAACAGACAATATTCCTCTTACTATTTATTATACAAGATAAACAACAAAATAACAATTTTTTAATTTCACGTTACAATTTAAAAAAAAATACACGTTATTTATAGAAATACGTCTTCCCTATGGTATCATACAAGATGAGAACAGAGCAATGCCAAAAACGAAAGAATGAAAGAAACGAAAAGTCTGCCACCAATGTCGATATTGTGTGATAGATGGCGCAAGTGTTTTTAATAAAACCGATAACGAATATGAAACATTTTTTCTCATGGAGCAGCAGGAAGTTGTGTTGTTCTTACGAGGTCACAATTATCTCAATTAAGAATAATTTTCGCTAATTTTTATATTGTGTTTGATGTAATGCATTATTGTACAGCATGATCGAGGCATAGAAGGACTATTTCTTTTTCAAACGCAGTATTTCAGCATGGGATTGTAGTGTAGAGCTTTATTTTAAACATTGGTGAAGAAATATGATTTCAGAAATTTTTGTCCCTTTTCGGCCGGCTGTTGCCAAATGGCAACATCATTGTATTCTATTCGTACCATACAAGTAGTAATCATCGTCCAGGGCGTTATATATAGTCACTCTACTGAGGAAAATTATCCACCGATCAAATCTGATATTAAGCAGTTAGTGCTAAACAAATATCATTTTAAAAACTCAGATGCATTTTTGGGTCATTTTAAGACGATTGAATCAATATCTCAATGAAACGACTTTCTTTATCTTCTCGATATTCAACAAGTGTAGAAATGTGCTACGGGAATTGTCAGATTATAAAAACGATATATTTCATTCGCATTAGCAAACTCTTCATCGAATACTCAGTGAATGTTGCCATTTGGCAACATCCGGCCGGAAAGGGTTAATTATTTATGTTTGTATTCCAAAAGTAATGATGAAAAAAAATATACTAATTGTAAGGGTGAGCGTGAGTATTAAGCTACCGTGATCGCAATTTCGACCTTGTTTAAGGGTCGCGCTAGACGGTTAGATTTCGTAACTATTCAGGTGATCCTTAGATCACGGATCAGCTACATCATCTGCATAGGCTTACTTGTAAAGACTAACATATTTATTAGAAAGTACAAATTAGTAGTTCTCTCTACTGAAAGGAGGGTATTACGCCGAAATGAGCTGTTTCGTTTGTTCGTACAGAACTAAAAAATGTTTCTTTGACCTGTCCAAAGCTAATTTGCTACAAAATTTGACCAAAGATTGTGAGTGCTGTTTTCGTTTCGCAACGCGGGGTTTGCAATTGGTCGTGAGTCGGAAACCTGTTGCAATGATCGAAAATACTATGTAGAAGTGCCCGGGTGCTTTTTTGACTCAACTCGTTTTGCAGTCTGTGGAATGCGAAGAATGCTGACGTTCAGATCTTCCGTTGGGATTTATAAAAAGATTTCTTTTAAAGTTTTAAATTTTGTGTTTCATAAACTCTGTATACTCCCCTTCAGCATTCTATATGAATAGTTCTTTTGGAAATTTTTGTTTTGACTAGCAAAGAATGCTTTTATACATATCAATAGACAATTATATGCTGATTAATAGAGGATAGAATTTGATTGAAACCACCAATCTATTCTTTAAATTTCTCAATTTTGTTTAGTTTATATGAACTGAAAAGTGTCATTTTTTAGTTTTTTGTTATAAAATTCCATGCCCTAGTTTACATGCATTTGGACCGATTTTTATATAACATTGTAGTACTCAGTGTGTGATTTATTACAGGATCAGTCCGACCTCAATGGAGATCCTTACCTGAGGAACCCAGCTATGCTAAAATCGTAACTTTTGCTGCACGCAATAATTTTGCGACATGACTTCTGAGAAAGAAGGACTGTTTGGAGACTTGAATTTTTCACCAGAATACCTGACCAATAAAGTTTCTTGGTAGATAAAATTTTAGTTTCTAGCACAATCTGTTCATGAGGATATGATGTACGCATTGACTCCGATAATTCGTTCGACCGTCAAAAGGATGAATAAATTTCAAAGTCGTTTCTACTCGTACCAAATTAATTTTTGTACCATTTCGTAGGTCGCAGCTTACTCTCTCAGGCTAGAAAACGTTTGGGAAAATACAGGCTCAAAGTCGAATTTTTCATGAAAAACCGGATTTTGTGCA
>OENM01001312.1:0-12326 GCA_900239745.1 Rotaria magnacalcarata | reverse complement strand
TTTATTTAAGATTAACACAGTATGATGTTCTATTGAACAGTAATAGAATTAACAACGGACAGTAAATATGTGAGAGTTGTCACGTTTATGCAAAGATTGTGTTATTGTTAGATAATTAATGGGAAAAGTTTTTCAGTGATTTTTGCAAGGGGGAAACAGCGGACTTTTGAACTTGAAGTTACTGTAAATTACATCAAGGCTATTTTGAGCTACTTCTAGCAACTTCAAGTATAATTTAAGTTATTCGAAGTTACTTTTACCTAATTTGATGGTAACTTTAGCTACTTTGCTCTACTTGAAGCTACTTCATTCTACTTTGAGCTGCTTCTGGTACTTTGACATATCATTTATAACTTCGAATAGTTTAAAGTTTGCTAGATACATGTTCAAAGATGGATGCTGAATATTGCAAAATTTCTTTTTATTTTGCATCATCGGAAGGTTATGAGTCTGAATGATAAATAGTAAAAAATTGATTTCAGCAGTTTGAAATATTTTAAAATTCTTTATTCATGAACAATTATATAAAAAAAATACAATAACGAATAATAAAATGCGCATCTATTTTAAAAATAGTTAAAACAGAGAAGAAATGTTCATTTACGACTTCTTTTATTTGAATTATGTTGTGATTGTGAAGCCAGACGATGTTTAGTAGCATTAGGAGCTTGTGTTACAGAATTATACGATGCTGTTTGTGTGCCAGTTAATTCATCATCCGACAATTGTGTCGATGAATCATCAAGTTAAGATGAAGGTACAGTTATATCAGATACTGCTGTTGGTTGATGTTGCTGGTTTGGTAATGTTACTTGTTTTACTTTTTTTTAAATTTGTTTTATATAACCACATCCGAGCGATGATAAATGTTTATAATAATTAGATACTTGTAATTTTTCATGATTATTACTTAACGAAATACCTTTACCGCATTTACACCTAATGGATCCATGAACAGTTGAATTAGCATCAAAATATATATTTACATTATAATCAATACATTCAAAATAAATATTTATGGCAAAATCCATATCTTCAAAAGGAATATTCACAGCAAAATAAATACCTTCTTCTAAAGCAAACGATGCTAAACCTAAATTTTCTTGATTTTCAAGGCACCACTTTTTTTTATCAATCTGACAACATATGAATGATGTTCATCAATAGATAGTGTTGAAGTGGTTGTTGTTGACGTTGTTCGGCAAACGATCGACTAACTTAAAAACAACACCGGTTGCAAGATTTTTCTGGATATTGTTGTTCCTTTTTCCAGTATATAGATCAATCGACAATACATATCGACTATCAACATCTGACAATACTCAAAATTTTAGCCCGCATTTAGCCGACTTGCTTGGCATATATTGCACAAAGCAGTAACGACATAAAAAGGACACTAATTGCTCGTCAACAGTTAAATTTTCACCAGATGCATAATACTTAGAAAGCTGTTTGGTAAAAATATCAAATATATATCTAATGGGGCCAAGACGATTAGATTTATCACGAGTTTCTGTATCATCAAATCGAATAAATTGCAGAATATGTTTGAAACGTTGAAGAGACGTCGTAGCACGATATAAAGAACAACTTCGGTTGACGTCGCAAACAGAGATGGGATACTGAGTACAAAACTTGGTACTTTTAAGTTTTCGTACTTGAAATTTTAAGTACAAAGTATATTTAAATTGTACTAAGTACAAGTCCTGAGTACACCTTCAGCTGTACTAAGTACAAGTACGGAGTACAAATTTACTTAAGTAGCCGGTACTTAAGTAAAAAATGGGTACTTATATGTCGTATGTCAATCTAAGGTTCAAGGCAATCCGAGATTAGTCTAGTCCAAATTAAGGTCTTAGTTTGGACTAGTACAATCCTGAAACGAGTGAAAAAATTTATAAAAACTCAATTCAGTCTTTCCATAGATCTAATTTTCATCTTTTGCTAATGAATTATGTGGAGTAGAGCCTGTTTCAGCTAACATAATTATTAATGAATAAATAAGCTTCAACGTAGTAAAGTTGTTAATGAGTTTTAGCAGAATAACGGGTTTTTAAATTATTTATCCACAGGCATAGCATTTTTAATTTAAGTAATTTCCTACTAAGGTCATCATGCTAAGTACCGCTGCGTTTACATAGCTCATTGAAAAAAGTTTCAATCTAACACCTGTGGAAAGAGAAATCGAAGTTTTCAACAAAACTTTATGCTCACTCCAAGATTGGACTAGTCTAAACTAAGATCTTAATTTGGACTAGGCAAATCTTGGATTGACCTGGATCGTAGATTGACCGACGACATTTACATGNATTTTATTTACAAGTATCCTTGCTGTAGTGGTGTTTAAAGATAGAAAGAATAACAGATAAATATTAGTAGCGTGGTAAAGATTTTATTGAGACAGAAAAGACGAATGATCGAATAAAGCATTAACTTTTTCTTAATACAAAAGATGAATTAGTTTATCAAGTTAATAAAAAAATAATAATTAGCAACAGAAAACAGCCGACTAAGACATAAAGATCACACGCACAAAGTGATTTCCTATTTCCTGTACGCTAGTCTGCTCACAGAGAATTACTTTTTAAAGCATCACCTATTCATCTATACTGGCAATAATCACGATAAAACAAATTAAGTCTCATATAACATATACTTCAATCATTCAAATAGACGATGACCATGGTTTATTATTGTAGACGGGAGCAAACTGCCAAATAATAAGATTATCATCAATCTGAATATTATGTAATACGACAGGTATATTCCTGTTAGAGTAAATCGTCAGAAAATTGGTATTTATGACATATAAGTACAATGTACTTATTGCGTTTACTTAAGTAAATATGTATTTAGTGTTGGTACTCAGTACACTTGTACTTGAGTAAATCATACTCAAGTAAAAGTCCTGAGTACCATTTTTAAGTAAAAGTATTTGTACTTAGTACAATTTACTCAAGTAAATTGCACTCAAGTAAAAATACCAAGTACCATTTTCAAGTACTAAGTATTTGTACTGTTACTTGCTGTACTTGTACTTGTCCAATCACTGGTCGCAAAGATCATTAAGTAATTCTTAATTACTTCGATGTACACCTGATTGAATCAATAATTCAATAAAAGATTCTAATTCTATACGATCAACTGGTTTCCAACAATGTGAATCTAATCGTATATTATTAGAATCTTGTTGTGGTCTAATCTTTTTATCAAAATATCGTTTCGCATAAAGATTTGTATGAAGAACAATTTGGTCAAGAATTTCATTTGTAAAGAAAATTTTAAAAGCATCTCGAATTGTCTGAATTTTAATAAAAGGACCAGCCTTATTTTTCATCACGTTAGCAGCAGCTGTGCAACTTTGTTCAGAGTTTGAATATGTAGACCCTGCAATACCATTTTTTTTAATGTTTCAGGTTGACTAATTGTGACAACATCACCATGTTCAAAATGAGTATTTGATAAATCAGATTCTTCTGATATATGTTCGCTATTAGATATATCATCTGATTCAGTTGTAAGAAAATCAGATTCGCGATCCGAATCAGAATCTTGATCACCATTAACATCATTATTAATTCCATTTTTATCTGCTAACGGAATATCTCGAATTCGTTTTAAATTTGACTTAGGTATTACGCTCATGCTATACAATAACAGAAAAAGTGAAAATGCATGATCTATAGTTTAATTTTCTCACATGGTTCGAAGAGTTAATAACATATTAAAATGATCACAATAAGTAAATAAGTAATAGAAGACAGAAATATATTTTTGACTTTGGAAAAGTTAAGTTCGAATTTCACTTTATACGAAGAAAGTATGAATCATATTAGCACTAGAATGAATGTGGAAACAAATCGTAACGCATCTATTTGGAAAAAAATTGAAAGAAAACATATGGCAGTTTTAGTAAGACAGAAAATCATACTTATAATGCAATGGTTGCTCTCGGGTCCTCATGGACTCACCAATGTATTCCTTCCTCGGTAGAGCTACTTCTGACATTTAGTGAGGATATTATAGGTCAACTAAGCATTAGAGATTATGGAAGTGGAATGATCGAAAACAATAAAGATTGGAGAATTAGCAGTGGAAAATTGTCAGATGGATCCGGGTGGACCCCACAACATCAACGTAGGATTAATGCTTTAGATATAGTTGATGATAAAGTTGGATTTGAACATTATTTATCAGTTAAATCAGATGATACTATATTATCGAAAGAAACTGGTGTTATTTTATCATGTGAAATATTTATAAATCATCAGTTAAATTAAGATCAGTAGTTTTAGGTAATTGTGACAATACAAATTTATTTGTTGATTCTGATAAAATATCAGCATAATTGGTAGAGTTTTTTAGTTGAAGACATTCAAGAGAAAACAATTGACAAAAATGAGTATAGCAATTAATTTTATGTTGATTTAAACTATACCAAAGCATAGCTTTACCAACAAAAAGATATGGAAGAGTTTTAAGTTTGTCACTAAATGATAATTGTAATTGAGAAAATTTAAAGTCGAGATCAATAAATCATTGATAAGCATTTTTATCACCGGAAAAGGCTTGAATATCATTACAAAGTAAATCCAATAAAATTCTTAATTCATCATCATGATTAAGTTTATTATCAGTATTTGAATGATCTAATTTATCTTCATCAACTGGTTTTGTTGTTGATGATAAAGATTGTAAACAATTTGGTAGATCATTTTTAAATTCATTCCACGTACAATGTCAATGACGTTGAAAATTAGTAAACTAAGATTGTAATGTTTCATCTAAATTTTCTTTTATTTTAATAAGACGAATTTCATCAGGATATTTCAATTTGTTAAAAATGTCATCAGCTTGTGTTGAAAATTGATCAGCATTAAGTTCACCTACACTCTTAAAAATTTTCGTATCCTGGGAAACGGAAAACGACTCAGAAACTCTTCTAGAAACCCTTCTGGGTTTTCGAGAGGGTTTCAGAGCTTCTGAAGTGTTTCAACAGTACTTTATTGGTTTTCGAGATCTCAGAAATCAACAGGTTTCCAAGAATACCAAATTTGATGCGCGTAGAGTATCCTAGCATACCTTTTTATCATTGTCGAAAACCAAACTAGTATCCCCGGAAAACCATAGAGTATTCGAGGAAACGGATTTTTTTAAAAGTTGTTTGGGCATCCAAAAAGACACCCGAGAATACCATCTTGGTTTCTGTGATATGTTCTAGGAAACCTATAATGTTGCCGAGCCTTCGGAAACCTAAATTAGTATCTGAGAATACCTCTTTTGGTTCTCGAATAATGTGGTGAAAAGTATTTTCGAGTGAAAAAACATCTAGTACCAACAAAATTCAATGTTAAAATCCTGTTCTGGTTATATTTCTGTTCTTTATTTTAGTAATAACTATACAGGTAACAGCACTCAGATCTTTCATGCAATTTATTTGATTACGTATAAAACAATCAAAAGGTTTCAGATATTGTCTAATACATTATTTTTAGACGATGAGAAGACCTTTAATTATATTGTTCCTCATACGTATATGTACACCGTGAAGATTTAATCTTTATATATTTTTTTTGCTAAGTGCTGATAAATTGGTGTGAATGCGTTTAGATTTTCATAAATATCGATTCTAACGTCCAGGTAAATCCATTCGGGTATTTTAGTATCTTGTTATCGTGTTCGTTTTTTATTTAGAGCTTCCTGGATGTCATGTCAGTTTTCACTTTGATGGAAATCGAATCATTTTGTTAATAGGAATGAATCTTGCTTGCTGTTTAGAGCTGTGTGCATAGAATCAAAATTGTAAAATTGTAGTGGACGCTTGTATCTATTTTGCATCGTTTATGGTCGTTTTGATGATGTTGAGTAAAATATGTGCCTATTTTCGAAGGAGCTCTGAAACGGTTTGCGGATTGCTGATAGTAACAAGTTCGGACACCCTTTAGGGGTTTCCCAGGGTACGAATTTTTCTAAGAGTGTAATGGATGAAAATTAAGTATCTTGAATAGAAATTTTTGTTCTATTATTTGTTGTTGTTGTTGTTGAATTTCTTCAAAAACAGAAAGATCATCAACTTCATACATTTTAAGAATTGGTGGATCTATTTGAGAATTATGTTGGCTGGATGAAAGCGATTCAAGCTTTAGTGAAGACGAAATATACGGAGATTGAGAATTAAAAGTTGTGTTGGTGTTTGTTGCCTTACGTGATTGTTGAGAAAGTTGTAAATCAGTAATAGATTTATCAATTAATTGAAGTTTAGCACGAGTGTTCATATAACATTGTAAATGATAATATGAAAAAAAAGTATATATGCAGTTGAAAGACAGGGTTGCCACTTGCTAAGGTTTAAGTTGTCTTCAGGTTCGTTTATTTTCTGCACATATACTACTTATAGTAGAAAATAACGTGTGTATCAGTTGGAAAGAAAAATAACAAGTGAAACAATGGTGTTGTGAGGAAAAACAAGAGAAAGGAAAGCGAGAAAGAAGACAGAGAGAGAACAGAGGAAGAAAAATATGATTTGTGTGATAACACAGATCCTAACAATATGCCAACTTAATAATGAATATTATAGTATTATACCTTTGGAAGCTTATGGTTCTGAGAAATTGGCGATGATTGATACTCTAGAAAATGTTCGAGTACATGTGCAAAAGCTCGACGACAAATTCGAATTAGAACTATCTTACAAAATTCTCGTATCGGCACAAGTCAATTTGAATCGAATATCTCCATTAGATTATTTGTATAAATCAATTCACTGCCAGTTCGAAGCATTGAATCAAGATGACATTGATTGTCACTTTATTTTACGTTACATTCGGGCGAGTTCACCAAATACAAAGGTTGACCATATATTTAAAGTTTCACGAACAAATAATGACAAACGATTCTTCGAACGCAATTTGAATAATCGTTATTTACTATGGCATGGTACGAATATTTGTAATCTAATAAAAGTATACTGACACGAGGTAGGAATATTTTAAACGTAAAACTGAAGAATAAAATCTTGTTTGTATTGTAATTTAGGGTTGTTAGTTGAGCCTCTATGTGCAAAAAGTATTGGTAGTCCATTCTGAAAGGTAATCTTTATTTATTTATTTTGATATTAAAACAATAGAAAGCAGCATCTAAGTTGATGATTCTTGTCATTTTAGGGAATCTATACAGTGGACTCGTTCGCGAAGAGTCTGCACTATCGTTCGAGTGTTAGAAAGAAAGATAATGAGTACTGTTTAATGCTATTATTTGAAGTAGCATTGGGTCACTCTCATGAGATTTACAGTAGAAACAATGAAGAATACGATGCAGCGTTGGACACGAACAAGTATCAAAGTCGAAAGTCTCATGGTTCATCAATACCTGATCCTTGCTATATGATTGTTCGAGATAGCGGTTGGTTCATACGAAAATTTTGTCTTAGCTGTTCTTACATGTGAGTAGAGATGTAAGCCGAACAGTTTATCGATGACGGCGACTAGAAATTAAATACTTAATTTTTTAGAAAATAGACACTTTTTGTTCATTTATTTCAGTATCTGAATTTCAATATCATCAAAAAAGGGAAATTTACTTACATAAAACAACTTGTACAAAAAAAGTATATGCTAATGTTAATAATATAGACAATCACATTTTCATGAAAACGTAATAATGATAGAGAAAACAAAAAAAATATATTAATTTTTTTAAGTAGTTCATAGTTGTCGTGAATCATGTGTATTTATCAACATTTTCCGGTGCTAATGCTGTTCGTTTCGCATTTAAAATTAATCCGGTGGTCGAAAACACTTGTTCACTAGGTGTAGATGTTACTAGTATTCCTAAAATAATTTGAGTAAGTCTTTTCAAATGATAAAATTTATCACAAGATGATCTCCGAAATTCAAGAATATCAACACAAACAACATCTAACTTCATATAACTGTCGATTTCAGCAACAATAGGATCAAGACTGATTATAGGTAAAGGTGTATGTTTTTGGATTAAATTATCTCTAACTTTCTTCATACTATATGCAGATTCTCGCACATATTCCATTGATAAGTTACGATTCATAGGAGGAGATGATATATTCGATGTAGTTGCAGATGAGGATGTTGATGCAGAAGAAGATGTTGATAATGTATGGATATTTTGTACTGTATTTATATGTGCAGCATGATCAATTTTAAATCTTTTAATCATATCCAACAAAAGTTTTTCTTTTCTTGTTTTATTTTGAGTTAAATAACGGCTAATATCAATTTTTAATTGTGATGGATCAAGTAAAAAACCACATATATTTAATGGTGTTATTGGAAATCTTGCATCTATATGTTCGGAAAGTAAATGTTTTAATTCTTCAAGTACTGATGATTCTGTTCCTGTTGAATGCAACATCGATTCAATTTTCTGAAATAAAAAATCAGTTGAATGCATATAAATATTAAATAAGCTAAATTTCTTCATAAATGTTATGTTTTAAAATAATTTTGTTTTATTTTATCAAAAGAAAATACATAGGATTTTTATCAATATTTTTTATACTGTATGATCTCAAAAATTCTCAGCTAATTCTCATTCAGCACTATTCCAATGTAAACATTTAATACTTACAATACGTAGTAATAAACATAAACTGATTGTTGGATACGATTTTGATGCTGAAAGAATAGTTCTGGTTGTTTCAAATGCACTGAGAAAATCAACTAAATCACGACCTATTTCGTTTTCAGTAGGAGTTAAAATCAAATCGAATAATTTTAAACGACGTAATATAATTTCAATACCAGGCATATTTGATTCATATGAACGAAGCATGATCAAGATCGTATTCCAGCGAGTGACTACACGATTTTTCAAAGTATGAAACTCATCAGGATTATTAGCTGTAGTATTTGTGTTTTTTAAAAAATCAAATTTTGATGAGCGTGGATCATTAATTGAATATAATTATAATTCACAATTCTCTTTTTCGTTGTCCAATTAATCAGTATCTTCTACATCATCGTATGATAATGCTAAATCAGCAACTAATACTTCACCAGCCATATTTATTACTTCAAATAAATCATTTTTTTTATTTAATTATGTATTCCCATAAATTCTTATTCAAATATCTGTTTAAAAAAACTCGATGAAATAAAGTAATTTAGGGAAATTCTATGGATGTTTTACTTACAACAATTATATTAGTTGAACTTAAATTGAATTCATTTAAAACAGTTAAAGAACGATGCTTATATTTGTCGCACCGAATATCACATGTTGTTGCTGGAAATGGTGATGCCGATTTTAATTGTTCATTTGTTTTTTTAACACATATATCATATATTTTATTTAAATTAATAGGTGATAAGATTGTTTTTGAAGGAATATCTTCTTTTGAATTAACAAGTTTATTACAAATTAGAAAATCTTGAAAACCTAAACATAAATAAACCTAATATATGTATATTTGATTGTTAAAAGAATATTCATATACCTTCATTTTCAACAATCAAAAATGGAAGCAATTCCCGACAACACATTAATGTTAATTGATGTCCAAGTTGCTGTTTTAACTGAGAAGCTTTTTGCGCATGACGATCTCGAGAAAACATCGAAAAAATGTGTTGATTGATTATTTTTGTTTGTTGGAGTTCTGATATTCGATGAGTTGCTAATAAATGGCTCTTCATATTTCCAGTGGCACTTGTTGCACTGTAAACTCCAATTTGTTTTTGAACGCAAGAAAAAACAGCATCAGGTTCTTCACTTTTCAATTTATCAAAACACATCTTACAATAATTTTTTTCAAGATCTATGGCTTCATTTGGTTTTTGTACAATCGACCAAAATAATATCATACAAATGATGGTTTATAAGTATTAGGTGGTTTTATTTAAATAAATAGATTTTTTAGAAAATAATTAATATTATCCATTTCTGGTGAAAGATGTAAATAGATTTTAAATCAAATCAAACAAAAATCGATGACATTTTTAGCATCATTTCAGCAAATAACCAACAAAAAAGATCAGTGGAAATGCAGGCCATGGAATATAGGATTGAAAAAAATTCATATCATTCTAGGTAGTGTGCGACGACGGCGACTGAAATTTTTTTAAAATTTTCTCTTGTTCGGCGGCGGCAACTAAGCCGTACAGCTTACATCTCTACATGTGCCACCTATTCTTGGTGTTCAAATGTCGTTGGGGAAATGGCTCCCTGCCAGAAAACTCGACATGGTTATCATCCATGCTTGTACAATGAGTATATCGTATTCGATTCATCACAAATTGTTATTCGCTATATTGTTCAGCTAAGGAAATAAGAGTTCGAATGTTTTTTTTGAAGGATTTCTTAGTATAATTTCTAATTTGTTTAGTAATTAGTAGCTCGAACGTTGTTGTGTGAACAATTTATGATATTGGCATTTATCCGGCACGTTTATGGTTTTAAATATTTCAATAAATCTGATTCTGTCATATTGAAAGTATTTGCGTAAAAAAGATATGTGCAGCTATCAGGATAAACTTGGATGGTCTGAAGTTTTATGCAAGTGAATAATACCACTTAATTATGATATTAAATTTATGACGGTGACTTGTGCTTTTTGTATATAGTAAGAGAACTATATGTAAGTAAATAATCCTTATGTGTCATGAGGAGTGTCTGTATTTGTTATGACTAACAGCAGCTGCCGTGAAAAGTTCTGAAGGCACGGGTCGCCCTTCAAGATTGATCTCAGAGATAACAACGATAAAACATATTTTCATGACTTATTTTGAGAAGTTAAAACGAGGGAGGAAATCTTCCAGGGCATTCAACGAGAAAACGTCACTGAATATGTGAGAATCGCGTAGACTCATAGATATTGCTGGAACTTATGTAACATACAACGTTCCCAATGTACTTCTGATGCGAATTTAAAACCATCCGAAGTGAAGGATGCTATTGAAACATGAGTTTTGATTATATGCATAGAATTAAAACAACTGAATCACACACATATAACAAAATTTATTTCACGTTTAGAAATTGATAGAATGAATTGATCTTTATAGAATTGTTATACACAGAGATAGCATAGTAAGATTATATCTCTAGAGAGACTCTCGTTGCATGCGAATATACAGAGAAACTTATGAGGAGAATTTTACCCTGTATTTACTTTCATTTTTGAGTTCTAAATATAATCCATTCGATTTCACTTCATGACTTCAAGACTTCTGAAAGTAATTTGTTTGCGTTTCGTGATATATTTTACTTTGTGATCTTGAACTAGCAAATCGGAAACATTTTTTGAGTATGCGAAATCCAGATGCGACAAGTCGCATATAAATAAAATTTCGGACTCTCCCGTAAGGCCATCACCCGTCATGAAGAAATTGATTCTCGAAAATCATCCTAGTTTTCCTCATGAGAGACTCCAGCACCACTCGGAATGTCATGGTAGAAGGTACTTAACAATGAACACTATCACAAAACTATTGAAATCTTGAACAATACCCAACAGTCTAGTTCAACTTTATGATGTCTCTGAATATCGAATCATACAGCACGAGAAGATATTTTATTTGATCTCGTTCGAATCACAGTAATGAACGCTCATTAATCTAAGCAATATTTTCTCAATAACAAAGAAACAATATTTGGCCTTATATAATGATGTGGGCAACAATGTAAATTGCGCCAATGTTATGAAATTACTCTTTTCATCGTTCTGTTTGCCAGCCTCTGTGTATATAACGCCAACCTTGACTTGAGAATCGTGGCATTACAAATATTTTTGTTCTGTTCTAGGAATCTAACAACAAACGAAGTTCGTTACAATCGAGAAACACAAAGCAACACCGAGTTATAAATTCTCCAGGTTGACATCAAGTGAATTCAATATTACGATTTCAGTAATCAACTAAAGGTTTACTGTTTTCATTTTGATGTCTNAAGCAAGATGAATGACTCTACGCCAACAACCATGAAAACACCTATTTACTGGAAGAAAACATTTTTAACATGTCGAAGTCCTACGAATTCATTTTATCTCTGTCGAACTCTTGAAGATGTTTACGATGATACAACACAAATTCGCATCCAGTGGTATTCATTTGTCGACGATAATCGTGATGAAAACGATATTGATGAGAATACACATTTCAAAATCTCATTCGAGGATACTCTCGATATTCAAGCGATTCTTACCAGTATTCCGTCAGTTGTCACATATGCTAATAAAATAATTACCTTGAAAAAGAAAGATATCGTTCGAACTCAGCGTCTGTTGCACAAGTCAATTCAAATCGAATCAAATCAAACAACAGATGGGTCTAAAGTCAGTCAGAGAAGAAAGCGAA
>OENM01001311.1:337-37940 GCA_900239745.1 Rotaria magnacalcarata | reverse complement strand
TTCGACTCCTACCCCACGATCTAATACCAGTACGTCGTTATCGCGAAGCCAAGACAACACCTCTTGTTCATTGTTAAGCATACAGTGTTTCAGAATAGCTGCATCGTTGTTTAATGAATCCGTGAAAAACAGCCCTAAGGAACTGATGATATAACCATCCTATAAGATAAGAATTTGCTCAGTGAAATATGGATATCTTTGTTCAAAGCAATCGAAAATTGGCTCTTGTCAAAGGACTTTATTCTCGCTTCTTATTTATCAGTAAAAATCTTCTGATGAAATTCTGAACTTTCCCAGATACTTACACTAGCAGTTATAATCATAGGCTTCACAAGATGCCGGTGTTTGTGCTGACTGTATGTGCACCGTTAGAACTCATTATTTGATGATTTTTGACAGAAAAAGTAAGTTCCATCTGCAATAAGAACAACTTGGTCTCGACCATTGGTAATAATTTCTGTTGCCACCGTCGTTTGATGTTGAGCAAGAATGGTCTCTCTGTATACGTGTTGAAAGCCAACGTGATAGGGTACGAAATTCTGCATGAGGGCTACTCGTACTTGATGACAGATGCGAGAGACACTGCGTTTGGATGCTAATCAAAATACGCAAGCAAGAACTCGGTTGCTAAGCGCAAGACGTATTTTTGCAAGAAATATTATCAAGAGCTCCTGGGTCATCGAAATCAAGTGAACCAGCATGCTTGAGAGTCAAACAAAAATTATCAATCAGTTTCTCTACATTATGTTTATTCAGAATAATATCATCAACTTTGGATTGTTTCACTGATTGTCGGGCTTCATATGACAGATGTCCTTTGTAGAGATGGTTGGAACAACAACGTGCACCTTTTGGCACCCAAATGCTCCTACTAAGGAAACTCATTGTCCGCTGTTCATCAGATAGCACCCGCATCCACATAGATGTTGAATCAGCTACTGGACAAACTATGGAAGACCTAGTTAAAAAGGGAAAAATAATTAGAGTGGTACATTAGTGGTAAACCATTATACCCATGTGATTTCGATGTACGCCATATTGACAACGTCACTGATTTCATTTCTTTCTCACTTTCTATGTCCTCGTTCTCCGTCACGATATCAGTATCGACTTCCATTAGCTTATAGAAAAAACATAGATCCAGGAATAAGATCAAGTTGAGAAACTTACCATAGACTCTTCATTCTCTTGAGAATCCGTTTTATTTACTGGTACATCAAGGTGATCGAAATCATTTTGCATTGCTTTTTGCCATCGAGCATACCGTCTTCGACAAGCCCCGCAAATAGAGTCATCAGGATTGACTCGTCTCCCAGAGTTCGTAGCCAGGAAGACTCGCAATAGCAGGGACCCTCCTGCCCAATACTTGCGATCACCATAATTAATTTGTCCCTCGCACCAGAAACATCGATAACGCTCTTCACGAGGCATTGCACAAGAATGAAGATGAATGTATAAATGAAATATACAAATGTACCAGTGTATTTCGATTTACTTCTGATGTGCGTGTCGTTCACCGCGTGATCACCACTGATTATAGCTGAACGGTCAGTCACGACCCTAGAGGTGAGCGCATGGGTGACAGTGTGGAATCTAGACTGTGGATGACTGCGTGGACGGTAAGATGAATCGAAGCGTGGGTGTACACATGATTAACAAAAAAACTAAGAATATGAATATGTACGAAATGCACTCTATCTATGTCTTAGACAGATCGTTCAAGGACGAAGAACTTTCAAAATGCAACTCCTTGTATTGCAACGAGCGAGTTTGAATCCACCTGTAACACCGTAGGACCTTCAGATAGACCACAATGTCGCTTAGAAGAGCTTAAACAGAACATTGCCAATTTTGCAGCTATATCCCACCCGCTATGAGTTATCAACCAACGAAACTAATGTGAAGCAACCAGTATGAATACTTTGCTAAAGTAAGCTGCAGTTCCTACAATGTCTAATATTTTCGGGTCATATTCCAAACCTTTCATTCCTTCCATTTTGGCAAGCACATATATAGAACAATGCAAATTGTTCCGCCAAAGCAACGTATGTCGTGAACATATACCCCAAAGATAACATTCATCATAAAACAGTTCTACACAGGCCACCTTGATAAGCTGCCAGCCATTGTTAAAATAGTCTGGAAACCTTGGCCCAGGAAATGCGGATGCATTTTATGCACTATTGCCTCCACAAGTCAGCCATTACCTTCGCTTCTTCAACCTGAAAATAGTACCATTTTGTAGAGCTTTTCAAGCTCTATCGATTAAGATAGTTTTTCAAGTTTTAGGAAAATGTTTTTCTTAGCGATAGTAGGCAATTTCATTTTAGATATCTATATAAGTGCCCTATTAAGTCACGCTGCATATTTGATCTATGGAATGTTTATAAAACCCTTTATTTTCTAAGTAGAAATAATCAGCGCATTTGTTTTGGTAGTTCCGAACATTTTTTCAATCCCAGGTCGACTGATCCGACATTGGATTCCAGTCGGATCGGATGGGTTCCGATAGGTGCCTACTGTCGGATTGCTCGACCTGGGATGTCTTCAAAGACAAAAATAATATGGGCCGATTGGACTTCTTATGCACCCCCCTCCTTTAGAAAAAGTAATCAAAAGTTTTCTATGCACAAATCTTTAAATAAATATGAACTACTAAGATGTATCGTAAGGGTAACCATACAATAGTACCAGCAGTCATAACAAATGTTATGCTATAACTCGCAATATCAGCTCATAACGTCGTTATATCGCAATATAACAGACATAGCGGAGCGCTAAAAGGGTCACAGTGCGATCGCAATAGCGGCGCAATAACGCCGTTATTCAATCGTTATAGACGACGTGGGGGAATCCGTGCGTAAGGGCTTGGATCACCATTTCTCTTTCTGCTTTGATGATCATGGTATACATATTAGAAAAAGATATAAAAATTAGGTGTGTGTAATCTCTAATTAAATATTGATTCTTCGGTTACAACTAATACAAGTGCGTAGAGCTTTGTTCAAGGTAGTTTTATTTTACGAAAGAATGGGTTTACGACGTAAAAAGTGTTTTTATTTATCCAGCCAATGAGTAAACGAGTTTTTCTATGTAATACGTTCTAGCAGCGCGCTTATCGTTGACTTGTTCTCCTGGGCAGTTGTTCTTGTTTTACAAAACAAAAATAACTCAAAACTATGATTGAAAGTAAATAATCGAATTTCTTCAAATGCAATTGTATGTCAATAGAAATCTTTTCATTCATGCGTCTTATTCATCGAGACTACACGAATAGCATGGCATATAATTTTGCATTTCTCTGTCCTATATCATTATTTATGCATCATACATACATGTATATATATATATATATATACATATACCATTATTTACTTTCAGGCATTATTCACTGCGATACAAATATTGAAATGCCAACAGTCAGTCTTCTGTTGGTAGCAATTGTTGGTGCCATGGCAGTGTTGGTGCTGCAGTCAACAGCGGATCCCATCGATGATATTTCATTCTTGAACGACAATGAGATGATCGTCCAGTTGGAACGACGATTCCTTTCAGGATTGTGCACTCCTTGTGGGCTTCTTCACATTCCGTGCTGCTTTCCAAAGCAATGTAGACCTACATTTTCAAAACCTTCAGTCTGGCAATCGTGCAGCAAGTAAAATATGCCCTCGAATTAGAGTAAAACTTCATGGCCATAACTAATACGTATTTATCTGTAGTATTTAATAAAATGAATTTGGCATCTTGTTTGAAATGTGTCTAGGTCACCGATGAACGTAAAATCTATCTGTTCATATTTTAATAGAAATTTTCAGCAGAACTTGTCTGTTGATTCGCTCTAATCCTTGCCAATTTTGTATTGAGATCTGATAAGTATCAGAACAAGAACCGATCACGCTTTCAAGTCATAGTAACCGTGTTACTATCTAGTATGATTGAGTGTTTTCGATCACCTGGGTTTGTGTGTGTTGTGCACAAATGGCTCTTCAATTGAAAGTCGGGAATCAACACAGCGTTGTTTCATTCTCATATTTTTTCGTAACAAACGTTCAAGTCACCGAAACGAAGCAACAAGTCTAAAGATCAGACAAAGGTCTATATGAGTTATCATGAAATTGATGCGTAGTATAGCGACTTCAATTATTAGAAAATATGATTCCTTACTATTAATAATGAGAAGTACAGCAAGGTGTCGAATAAAAAAGGTTCAGGCAAATCAATAATGTATTAAAAAAAAAGAGAATGCCATCGGCAAAGGAAATATTTTCCGTATGTATACACTCTGCATCATATTCATTTAGAACATGAATGAGATAATAAAGTATATAGCTTCCATTTTGCATGTTCTCACAATATGAAGCGCCCCCTGTTGACCATGTTCAAGATTAGGTTAAGTTTGCATTCAATGGTTATAAAGTTAGAAAACTTGTAGTATTGATGAATATTTGATGTGATTTTCGTTTTTTTCTCATTTCTTATGAAGAATATCAATGACTGCATCGAATAAATTTATAAAACATTTTCGCGATTTACAAGCTGGTGAAAGTGAAAAGGCTGGAGCTGCTGAAACACTTGCTTATCTTAATGGTTTGTATTGAAAATATTGAAAATCATACTTAAGTTTATCTTTTATATTAGGCGAACTATCATTTCAAGAGTATGAAAAACGTGTACGCGAAGCAAATACTGACTATTCGAATGTATCTGTTGGTAAAGTTCTTGATACACGTGAAGCTGAAATCGTTGATATTGATGAATTAATTGATGAAATGAGCGATTTGGATGACTTAAGTGGACTTAGTAGTGCTAGCACCAGTGATAATTCCGATGAGTCTCAACCGAACAATGAATCGTTAAAAAGAAAAAAGAATGATAGTGAATCTAAAGCAAAACGTCGTCGACGAAAAAAACAACAACAGGGTTCCGATGAAAATTCCGATGATGATGAAGATGAATGTGAAGAGAAAGTAATGGATCCAAATGAAATGCGAAATCGAATGGTACAACATCTTGAACAAATGCGTTTAGCTAAACAAAAAAAGAAAAGTACGAAAGAAAATTTTTACTTTCGATTTTTATTTATTTGTTTTTGTATTTAGAACAAACGAATAAATCAAAAAATCGTAAATGTTCTGCACCATCAGTCTCGATCGTAAATTCTTTTGTTTTATTTAATTAAAGCTGAGCTTTTATTTTAGGCTGAGAAAGTACCCAAAAGTCGTCTCAATCAAGAATGTCAAGCATTGATGGGCGAAGCTAACATGGCTTATGCTCATGGTGATATTCAAAAAGCAATACGAATATGTCAAGAACTGATTACCAAAGGTAAACGATTTGTTTTTGTACAGGAAATGATGAATAATTATACGTTCTTTTGTTTTGTTAGTTCCAAATGCTGCTGAACCTTATTTAACCATTGCACGCATTTATGAAGATCAAAATGATCATAATAAAGCTTTTGAAGTAAATGAAATATTTTATTCGAAAGCGATATTTTAATTTTTCGTTTTGAAAGATGAGCTTTGTTGCTGCACATTGCCAACGTTCAAAAGATTCATGGCTTCGAATGCTTGACGAATGTCAACAACGTAAAGCTGATGATCTCATAACGACTTGTTTCAATAATAGTAAGTATTTTTCGATAAAAATTGACGCAAAACATTATTCACCATCATAAGCCATAGAATTACTTGTGAAAAGTAACGCAGGATGTTTGTGAAAAGAACATTTCCTTGCTCGAATAATTTAATTTTGACGAGCGGTTTTTCGTCTGTACATTTGTACGCCAAAACATCGCTAATAAAAAATTAATCTAGGCATGCTCAGCAGCCTAGGAAGGTTCGCTGTTCCAAACTATACGCGTTTCAATTTTGCTCATATATCAAAACTAGAATTGTACGAGATCATATTTTGTATTTTTTCTCTCACGCTGTTGTACATGAAAATGTAAGCTTCTTTTATAGCACGATTGATCCTATGACATCTAAATACTTTCTCTAGAACATGAGAGAATTATACTGATTTTATTTTGTAGAAAAATAATATTATTATGCTTATAAATACAGTGAAAAGAAAAAAAAAGTTAATAGGTTAATGGATAAGATCATTTTCATAAATATGGTCATCACTTTGTGGTAGAGCAATCCATTGAAGAGTTTCGCCACCGAAAATAAATGGTGATTTATATTCTACAGAATTTGAATTTTGTAATTGTTGATTTGTTTTGTGCCGTAAAAAATTGAAATTTTTTATTATTTGTTTCAATGAAAAGAAACATGACGACGCCATTTTCGTGTCCATAATTTGTTCGTATTGTTTTTGAATTGATTCAACATTATCGAAGATTTGTTGTAGAGTATAAGTTTTCTTAGAGTCCTTTTTGTACAAATAATCTGTTGAAAGAATCGGCGATGGAAGATCTTTCCTCGGAGTCGAGCTCATCAAATTTTTCATTGTAATCTGCACATTAATATCCATAGCAGTTGGATGCATATTGTCAATCGTTATGTGTATCATATTGGAAGGTGAACGAAAGAATGAATGAATTGAAAATTAACCGTATCAAATTGACGAGTGGAGGGAAAAACAAATTGCCGTCAGATGTTGACGAAGAAGAGAACAGGTGTCATAACGGACACGTGTACCAGTTGGATACATTTCGTCTCATCCAGTTTCTCATAATAACACGTCGACAAAAGAAAAGGGGAAATATTTGTTTAATGATTAGAGGAAAACAAAATTTATTTTGATTCCTAGACATGACATTTCGCACATGGTCATTAAATGAAATGATCATCACCCATTGACTCAATTATGCTGTGTGTTTGATCATTTCACATGTTAATACGAGCATGTTGATAAATCATTGCTGAATTAGGTCTTGTATTGCTTTGATATTTGCAAGCTATAACAAATCGCTGCACTCGGTTTCTTTGTACTGCGCTGCAATTAGAGATGTGCGAGACAACATTTTTTCGTTCTCTAGTTGCGACTGATGATCTCGTAAACCGGACAATTTTGTCATCCATGTAAAATATTTGGTTTTTAGTTGTTAAACTCGATCCTACTGATGTTAATATGCATCTGAAACGTATAGAACATGTGGAAAAACATGGAACACGAAAACTCTATTTGAGCAGTTTACAATCGCTACTTGCAGCTTTACATCCAACAGAAAATCCAGAACAAAAACCAATATATTTAGAAAAATATCGAATTCTTATTCAGGTAAATATAAAATGTTTTTAAGGAAAAAGAAAATTTTGTTTTTATAGGCTATTCTTGCGTCGGAACGAAAAGATAGTGAATTACAAACACTCTTTTACAAAGGTCTTCGAGATCTTGGAACAGATTTTCCTTCTGAATGTTAGGTTTGATGGAAAATCGAGAGAACATTAATATAGAAAAATATAATTGTTTAGATATTGAACGTCTTTTACAAATGCAATACAATTCAAAATTATATCCAGAACTACTTAAAGTACGAAAGAAGAAGAATTTTCTAAATATTTTATATAAGTATTACTTATTTTTTTTAGAATTTAATTAATTTTACCGGTGTTCGTCTATCGAAATTCAACACTGAATTAGAATTACCTATTGATACAACTGATTTAGAGGATCTCAAAGATGCAGAGTAAGTTTAAAATTGCGAAGGCCTTAATTTTCTGTCTGGCAAGAGCAGCGAGAGAAAAGCGAAGTCATGTTTTCATCTGACAAAATTTCCCGGAGATTAATAACTTCACACAAAGTTTTGTATAGAAATTGATTTTTTTTTTGTATTTTTAGTTTTCTTTTACCAGAATTTTATCGAACTGATTATTACGGTATGTTTCTTGTTGCAATTACTGACTTCGGTTGTTCACCTGCAGCATTGGTAATTATTAATTTAGTCGAATATCTAGAGAATTCAATTTACTATTGCTTTGAAACTTATTTTTTAGCGTCTTTTACCTAATTATAAATCAAATGTACGTTCGACAGATCAATTACTTTGTCTTGATGTGATGTCTGCTCTTGCATTGAATGATCACCTTATTGAAGCTTGTCAACTATTTGAACATCTCTCATCGCTATCAAAATTATCCGCTCAATCATGGTTTCAATATTCGGAATGGTTAATAGCGTTATCGAAATTTCATGAAGCATATGAAGCCCTTGAGCAAACATTAAGACTCGACTCACAATACAATGAAGCACGTCTATCGTTATCAGCATTACAAAAACAAATTGGATTGAATGAACAAAGCCAACATACATTAGCTGAAGTTGTGAGTCGACCAATAAAAGAAGAATTAAATGACAAAAGCGATTTTCAAGATGAAAATGATGATGACGATGAACAACAAGAAGTAACTGTTGAAAAAATTCATTTATTAGTTGAGCGTTGTATTACACTTTATGATCAAAATCAATTAACATTTTTTATTCCATGTGCAATGCAATTGTTTTTTGGCTCAATTAAATATTTGCTAACAGTTGACTGTTCAAAACGTTTAATTAATTGTGGAACACGAGCACGCCGTCTTGAACTGATACAAAAATTAGTCGACGAAAAACGTATTATATTAAATCCATCCTATACGAGAATAAATACAGTATTAAAAAATCGTATTATTGATTTATATGGAAAATTTTGTGATGTACTTATACATGTTAAACGGCATGATCTTCTCTTGAGAGTTACTGCAGCTGGAACAGTTATTCCATTTCTTTATGCAAGAATTGATTGGTATGGTTCACATGTTTTCTATTTTCATTAGAAAAGAATTGAATGTTTCCCTGTTACGATGAATTTCAAAGAATCTAAGGAATTACAATTTAAGATTCAGTTTTCTTCGTTAACTATTTTTAGTGTTGTTCTCTGAAACAAACCGATGTGCTTCCTTTCCTTTTTAGGCTTATTCTCACTGAATTTCTACTATTCATTAGTTTAATGTTACAACAAAATGGTGATCTTGCATTTCAAACATGCCGAGAAATCTTTCGTTGTTATTCAAAATCATCGGTTATACAAAATTTATTTGCATTAACAGCAACAATAACACCGAGTGTTCGTTTACAAAAATTTTGTGTACGTTCATTACAAAAACGACCCAATTCACCAATACTTCATCATATGGTGGGCAATTTTGCATTGATTGGTGGAACTTATCGTTTAGCAATTATTCATTATATGAAATTATTTCGTTTGACACCAAATGAACCACTTGTTTCATTATTACTTGCTATTTCATTTGTGCATGTTGCTTGTCAAAAATATGCTTATTCTCGACATCAACGTGTTCTTCATGCGCTCGCTTTTCTTAAACATTATAGAAATTTACGCGGAGAATGCACGGAAACCTACTATAATATTGGTCGTTTGATGCATTTTCTTTCGCTGCATTATGCTGCTGCTTACTTCTATCATAAATGTTTAGAAACTGAATCACCTATTGTTGATACTGATGATATATATGGATTAAAATATCAAGCAGCTTATAATCTTGCTTTAATTTATAAAGCAAGTAAAAATGAAAAATTTGCTCGACATATTATTCGAACGTATATGACTTTGTAATTTTCTAAAAATGAAAATTGCTTATTTTCAAATAAATATACATACTTGCAATAACAAAATCATGAATTTAAATTTGAATTAGAGAGTTTTATCTAGAACTATAATTTTTCTCATTATTAGTGACTTAAGCAACTTTGTTTTACTAAAAAATACTTTGAATGAGGCACCAACAAAGAAAACAAAAGGGTTTTCTTAGGATAATGAAAATGTATTTGAAGGAACACAATTAGTAACTAAACAACAAAATATATTGAGGGTGTGGTTGTGGAGGTATAAGTGAAGGGAACACCAACTCACATTCACACTCACATCCGCATCCAAATTCAAATCAAATATCTTATTATGAAATTTTTGTTGACTGTGTGCCATGTTTTTAGTAATTATAATTAGTGTATACTTTTATATACAACAAAAGTGTGAATTCATTAAATGAGTTGAAAGCTCTGAACACGATTATTATTCAGGTCACCTACATCGAGAATGATCTCGTTCAGACTCAACGTGACATTGGCAGGACCGTAAAGCAGTGTTGCAACACTCCAGCAGTATCAGCGATGGTCACTCCGCTCGTCGATTCGACACTCCATTTTTGTAAGCAATTGTTGTATGCATCAGCAATGTAAATATCACCTGTGTTCTTCGAAACACAAGCAGCCTGGTGGTAGTATAACTGGTTACTACTCGATTCTTGCCCATTGCCACCAGCGACAGTAGTGCCACTCGTCGAAATACCAATCGTATAGCGCTGAATCCTGTTATTATACAAATCAACAACGTAAAGGTAAGAATGTAGTTCATCGAATAAGAGACCATAGGGGTAATATAGATGTTGGTCATTAGTACCCGGTGTACCGGTGCCGGCTGCAACAGTACCATTTGCTGCGTTCGGAACCCATTTTGTTACCCAATGATAATCGGGATCATTCACATAAACGTTTCCCTGTGAGTCAACAACAAGTCCAATTGCTCGAGATATGATTTTTGAAACCACGACACCACTTGAAGAGTTATTACGCCACATTATCACAGGCATATTAGAGTTATCGCTTACGTAAATGTTTGATGATGCGTCAACAAACACCTGTAGAATTGTGCAGTTGAGTAGGACCATTGCCTGGAGTACCTCTTCCAACAGCGATAGAACCAATCGTGGAACCCTGTTTTAATCGCACCACTCAAGCAGTGAGCCGTCAACGTCTATAGCAATTTCCCAGGTGGACTGGCCAGCGCATCACTAGCATTTCCTGCTGTGCGATTCGAATAGCCACCTACAGTAGTTGCATCTTGTAGAGAAAGTGTTGAAGACGAAGATATAAAGTGTTAATAGAATTTTGATCTTAAAGGAATATTCGAAGCTCCCTATCTAAATTGAGAAAAGCTGCACTTGATCACGTTGACTTACGTGAGTAAGCAAAAATTCATTCTAATATTTAGAATTCTGATGTTGGCATATAATGACAAATCATGCCAATTTCTAGAACAAAACCTTTTAATACTAATTGTTATCATTGTTCGCTACGCTTCATTCATCGTTTTCTCGGTTTTCAGACTGATTCGTTTATTGACACGCCCAGAGATTTTTTTAAACACAAAATGTACAAAACTATTACGATCTTGTACTAATCAAAAATTTTTTTTTTCTTGATATTTTCAAGAAACTATCGTGCTAGAAATATTGCCTCAGTTCTGGCGATCTAAAGTTATGATACAAATAATTAGCTTACGAGCACATTGTTGGCGCAGCAAGCAAGTCAAATTGAGATCGATTCGACAGTCTATTTCATTGATACACTGTGCTCCTNGCCTTTGACTAATGCATATTGATCCGTCGAAATAGGTACCAGGTTGACATTGACAAGATGAATTGACGCATGTAAGATATCGAGTATATGCACAAAACGAACATGGACGCCCTTGATTGAAGAATTGTATGGGATTCAGTTGAATAGATCCAACATTTGACAGAGGAGAAGATGACAGATCCCATCTTATTTAGATTGCCATCAAAGATATGACAGCGACGCGACTGAGCATCGAAGTCGAATATACGACAGAAGACATTAGAATGGCATGCTTGAATACAGACTCGCATAGAATCAACACTGGTCTCGGATATGAGAAGAGCTTGCTTATCAATAGGAGAGAACCTTGTGCTGGAGCTATTTAAGCTTACAACCGATTGCCAATCAGCAGAAATAGTTGCGGATTGAGAAGGAATTACGATGCACCAAATGCAGATAATAATACGATAGTAGAACATTTATAAGTCCTCGTGCCAATAGCTTTAACAACGATGGACTCTATTTAAAAGTTATGCGTTAGTTGTCACGCACTTCTAGCTTTATTGGTGAAATTTGTCGCTATTTTTTTGTACAGAAAAAAACAGCCTGTGCAAGTCAATTTGTTTTGAAATTGTTGCTCTCTTTTTCTCTATCTATCATTCGTTTGCTTTTTAATGCGACTCATCTCGATTGCGTAGTTGTAAATAGACACTAAAAATAGCAAAAGAGTGATATGTGAATGCAAGCAATTTCCTTTTTGATAATTGTTTTTAACGGTTCCGCTATCACTCAGAAGTGTCAAATGAATAGTGTTTCAATCGGAAACTACTAAAAAGTGCGTTATTAACAAATTATCTCTCTTTTCTGTGCACTTGTTTCGTGCATATATCTCGGGTTGTATTCAATACCGTCGCCACGAGTTCAAAATCAATGTTATCACCTCTTCTATTGTTAGTAGAAAGATTTTGTTAATTCATTTGTTGAAAAATATCAAGTAAAATTGATATCTGTATTCGTCTTTTTCCAGGGCAATACATATTCTATACTGGTAAAGTCCACGATTATATGTCACAAAGCAAACCGGATATTTGTAATTTTGATATTTTTCTTGAGGGTGTGAGAATACAAATTTTCTACTCTTCTGCGTCCACATTTACACCCCATACGCATCGAAAGAGTGAGCTTATAAAGTTGTTGTTGTTTTCATCTATCACCTTGTACAACAATAATGATAACAGCTAAGATAAATCTTGCTAATATTATCCAAATTGTCTCTTTTGATTGCATCAAACGATTCTAAGCTTCATGTAATGATTGGAGTCTGGTGTAAAAATGAGGTATTTTCAACGATTTTGATAAACATATTAGTTGTAAAAAAATCAGTTCGTCAATGCTATTGAATGACATCTACAGAGTATTGAGACTGGTTGGTTTTTCGAGAAAATCATTGGATGGAACCGATGCAATTTGTTTCTTTGTATTCTTGCACGTTCTGTTTTTGCTGCGCTAACTAAAAATGGCCGACGTTTGTTTTTGTATAGAAGCACCGAACAGAATGAAAAAAGAAAAACATTTTGGTTTCTATTTGCGTGCACACCCAATTTGAATGAATCGAACTGCATGGTCATATTTGTTTTTACGTATTATTTCAACAAATACCATAGGAAACGACACATGTCACTTCAGAATAAGGTAATATTTAATGAACACAAAACTTTGAGTACATAAATTTCAGATCATTTCTATTATCCGATTCAAAATAAAAGATACCTTACAATTTTTTGAATAACTCTTCACACAAGGATGATGCAGAGCTGCAGTTATCCACATTCTAAAGAACAGACTTACAGCTATCAATATGTACTCGAATAAAAATTCTGATGAAATTTTTAGGGGTTTTCAGAGACCTGAGTTTTCAAATATTTTCCGTTCTCATGACGTTTTCAATAATCCACATGTTTTGCGTCTAGTAAAACAAAGCCGGTATTTCTATGAACTTCCATTGAAAAGCGAGAGCTCTATCAACGAAGGTTCCCATCAGCTTGTGTACAACCTAAAATGTTCTTTTCAGTAGCTTGCGTGTACCCAAATCTCCGAGAAGTATGTTCTCGACTATGCTGAAGATGTTGAAAGAGCTCTAGCTTTTCAATGGAAAGTCACAGCAATGTCGACTTTGTTTTATTCGATACAAACATGTGGATTACTGAAAACGTCGTCAGAGCGGAAAAAATTTGAAAATTCAGGATTTAAAAAAGACCACATCTCTGAAAAACCTTCAAGAACTGATCAGATTTTTTAATTCGAGTGCATATTAATAACCTTGGTTCTACTCATTACAGTACAAAAGACCGTAGCTCTGTAGCTTCTTTGTGTGAAAAGTTATTCAAAAACAAAGCGTAAAGCATCTTTTGTTTTGAAAAGGACAATAGTAAAATTATATTTCTTGCACTTTTTTGGTTAGTCATAATTGTTAAAGATTGTCAATGGTTGAATGCTATATTCCAACATCTGGAATCGTTTTGATGTATTGTTATAAGTCCTTAAAATTCAGAAAATAGAGTACGATCATCAGTTACATAAAAAACATAGCATGAGGAGTGCAGTAAATTGATGAAACGCATTTGAATATTGAAGTTTCTATATCATATGACTAATTTTATTTTGTAATGCCTGTTTTAAGAAGCTTAAATAAAATGTCATCCGAGGATTCAAATATTTTCCAAATAGGCTAAACTGACCAACGTCATTATTAGTTCATTTCTTTGCGGAGTTTACGATATCCGACAATATTTGTATAGTCTTACCATCTACTATTAATTACTTCGACTAATTCTCACATATTTTCCTGCTGAATTACACCTTTTCTGAGTAAATATCAATGAATTCTATATTTGCCTATGACGAGTTGCTTTTTTCCATAATCAAGAATAGAAGCATAACAGAAATGTGATAGTAAGACTAATGATGATATGATGCGAGTATGCAATTTGTAAGAGAATTACCTATGCATAAAATAGATTTTGACTAATCGGTTACCTTAAAACTGTGTCTTATACTATTGACTACTATTCATATTCTTCGATTGTGATTAAGACTTTTGAACCGGAAAATTTACATTTACTTGAAAAATAACGATCGACGACATGCTGGAATGCTCTAGAGATTGAAAATATGTATTACTTGTTCACTAGCATTCTGGTTTCTATTATTGCTGTAAGGGGAACTGACAAAAAGTAGCAAAGTACTCTGCCGAATTAGAATAAAGTTTACTATTTCTTAATACATTTTTCATGGTAATTTCCTCAGACAAAGGAAAAGCTGTACTCTATTTTCAAATTCTAATGGAAAACTTATGTTTAGCTAAAAAATACACGATGCAAATTATAGTTCGTATTATATTCATTTTTGCTCTACGGATCATTGCCATTCAAGCTCAAGGGGGTGGTGGAGGAGGTGGTGGTGGTGGCGGCGGTGGTAGAAGCGGAAGTATGCATTTGACTTTAACATTTACATTAATTAATGTCAACTTCAGGTAGTCAAAGCTACGTCAATCCATGTTTAACCTTTGAATGCGAATTAGCAGTATTCGTTTTGAAAATCGTTGGTGTACTGCTTGCCGGAGCCGCCATTGTATGGGCAATTCGATCATGGATTCGTCAACGTACAGGTGGTAGGCCACCAGTAGATAACACAGTATTTATCAATCAAAATTCTCGACAAAATGTTAACTTCCAAAATGATCCTTTCGTGGATGGTATCTGGTCTAGTCGATATTTTCAATATAATAAATGGCATGCACCTCATCAATTATCACTCTCGTTCAATCGATATTCATATCAAGTAAGCGGCGGAGGAGCAGATGAAATCGGTACTTATACTATCGATGGTATATTTTGTATAAGGACCCTTCGGATGGGTTTAACGAAGATTTATCAAGCAAGAACAGGAGATCCTACAGAGAACCTTGGCCATACGGTGACCATACAATTGATTTGGGATTCAAAGCATAATCGATTCAAGGGAAAATGGTATACTCAAACAAATAAATATCGTGGAGAAGACAAGTTTGAATTATACATCGAAGCTTCGGCTCCACTGCTTGAAATAAACAATCATAATTTGCAGCCCGGTCTTTCGGTTGTATAATATTATACTTTTCCCATACCATTTCATTGGTTACAACAAAACTTTGTTGTCATCGACGTGACATTATTCACTCGTTTATTAATATATGTAATTAATTTTAGCTATAGGCGATCTAAAAACATTTGAATTTCAATGTAACAATAAAAATCACATAAAGACAATTGTAGAATGGGTTGGAAAATGAAATAAGACAACTTTGATATTTACGTATATTTAGATCATTATTAATTCTGCGAAATTTTTGATTGAACAGTTTTTTCTTTTTCTTCATTAGACATTTAAATAATGGGTTGGGTGTAGGAGAGCAGAAAATGAGTGCAGCCATATCCGTCAGCATGGAAAAAGATGAAGATAGGGCCAGGATGATTATCTCCAGCACAGTTTCACTTTCAAATAAATGGAAGTATCTGTTAAATAAATACAAAGAAACCTTTCAATTAATATACGTTTATTTAAATAAGCTAACAGTTCAATTTTAATGAATGAATTTCCGAATTTCGTTGTTTAATTTTACTATCGTGTTGTTTGAGTCTTTTATTTATATCTTCAATATATGTTAATAAATTATCAATATTAGAATTTCGATCATTAATTTTAATCTTTTGTTGCTTATTTTTCTCTATAAAATTTGACGGAAATTTAACCTGTGTAGTACTGCTGGTTCTGATTGAATAACACATTGTTTTTCCTTTTTGTTTTTTAATTTGCCTATCACGTAAATCAGTTTTATATCTGAATAAAATAAACGCTCAATTTAGACTGTTAGTCTCTATCCATTGTTCAACAGCAGTTGAGTGATTCATAGTTGGTGTTATGGTTAGTGAATCATGTAATTTAGAATCAATACCAACTTTCTCACATGCTTTATTAACATATTGTTGTAATGGTTCACTAGCGACCATTTCATCAATTGTTGTCGGTGGTTTAGAGACAGGAATGTTCTCATGAACAATAATGACAAAATATATCGGAGTCAAATCATCGCAAAGTCAGCTTGTATCTTTTTCAATTGACGCTGAGCTCGATTCATATCCTTTAGCGACTATAGTTAGCTTTTGCTTCATATATTTATTCATTAATTTAAGTCGACTTTTTGTATCACGATTGTTCATGATTCAATTTTATTCATCTAAAATTTTGAAAATTACATTGAAAAGCACATAAAAAACAAGAAAACCTATTTAATGTGCATAAATACGACATATAGAGATGACCAATTAAAAGGAATAAAGATGTTTTCAGATATAAAAGTCAATTCTATTTCATTCAACTTTACTTCATCTAATTTGAAGGGATGGTCATTAAGAAATATCATCAAATACAAATCGCACACTGCTTGGTTCAGGAATATCACTTTCAATTCAACCTTTTGTAATGTTGTGTAGATCTTGTCAATTATTATTAGTCTATGAACAAAAGTGAAGTAAGACGAATTCCGTCATTTTAACTTCATTGTATAACTTCTATTCAGTTTCACATTTTTGCTCCCATATCGGTGCGAATACTCTCGGCACTGTAAAAAATACTATCCGTCTATAGCCTAATGTAGACTTAACTTCGACATGAGATGTCCTATTTGTTTTCCACATTTATATATCATATATATATATTAATACGTCTCGGGTTTTGTTCTAATTAAAATATGACCAAATTAGTCACACACAAGCAATGTATGATTCAAACTCAATGTATTTAAAGAAAGTATTCAATTTATTTATTAAGTCTTATAGAAATCGTAACTATTCTTTTTGTTAAATTTATTTTGAAAAATAAATTCAGTTTAAAAGGTACGAGTCTTGTAAAATAAATGTCTAACACTCACACATCCACACCATCGTTTAATTGTTTACCCTCAATGAAACAGCTCGTCTTATTTTTGATGTATACGGATCTTTTTATGCTATCAAACCTAGAGAAAATTTATAAGATATGAAGGCGTGGTTGTAGTTACATAAAAGTTTTACACTCGACCTTGCATGCATAACCCATACACACAGTTTCACTGACTCAATATACTTTCATATTTATTTAGCTAAAAACTATTTATATTTGATTTGACTGAAAAAAAGTATAAAACCAAAAAGCAGCGATAAAATAAAAGTTTATCATATTTTAAAAATACTCGAATAAATTTTAGCAATCAGCAAGAATCCCAACATAAATTGTATTTTCTGACACTGATTTAACATTTAATGGTATTCCAGGATATAATTGCTTTAATATGGAATAAATATATAATGGAATAAATCTTAACCAAGCTTTCCATCCATGTGTATTAACATGTATTGTTTCATTTGGAAGAAAAAAGGTAATTTCTGACTCATCGTTTGTAATAGGAACGTTGTAAAGCTGTTGTGCTAAATAAAGAATATTAAAAAGACTAATGTTTGTTTCTACATAGCCAAATATTGATGTTATATGAAAAATATTATTTCCAAAAGTTCGAACAATTAAACGTTGATCATCATCAATACTTGGCATTCGTGCATATTCAATTTTAAGAAATATTACAATTTCTTGATGAGCACGCGTTCGATTAAGAAAATTTTCAAATATATACGGTGTAAATTTTTTCGATGTTGTTAGAAAACAACCAACGCCTCGAATTGTTACATAGTTCTTTTTAATTAAATTACTACCTTCGACATTTTCTACTGAGATCGAAGTTTGAAGATTTTCTACAATCGATATTGAATCTTTTGGTTGTTCATGTTCACTATTTATTAATTGTATTCTCTTTTTGTTTGTTTTTTTGAGTCTCCGATCGTCGTCATCATCATCATCATTAGTTAAAATTATATTTGATTGTTCGTCACCATTTAATAGACAATCGAAACCTTTAAGTCCAAGTTGATTTGGTAAATCTTCTATTAAATTTGTTTTACAATTTTTAAATAAATAATGTTTAAGACGAGTATTTCCATAAAACCAACTAAATGAGAATATAAAAAGACTAAATGCAATAATAATAGCAACCCAACCGCCTGTATTAATTTTTGTTGCATAAATTGCGGCAAATGTATATAGATCAATAATTAAAAAAATTCCAAATAAAGCCACAAGCCAAATTGGTTTTAACCAAGTCCAACGTATAACCATCATATAAAGAATTGTTGTTATAATCATAAGACTACATACTGTTACTCCATAGGCATCTGTAATACGGTCACTTGTTTGAAAACCAATCATTACAGCAAGAGTAAGAGCTAAAAGAAAATAATTTATAATTGGAACATAAATTTGACCGATTATTGAACGAGATGTATGAATTACAGTAAATGGAACACAAAAACCCATTGCGATAGCCTGTGAAACTAACGAAAATGAACCACTTATGATAGATTGTGAAGCTATGGTGGCTGCTATAACTGAACATACTAGCATCGGCGTGAGTGCCCAATGTGGTACTGAACGATAGAATCTAAACAAAGAAAATTTTCTTAATATTGATTATTTTTCTTTTTTAAATTTAACTTACGGATTATCAATAAATGTTGGATATAAAATGATTAGTGCTCCTTGTCCTAAATAATTAAGTAAAACGGCAGGAAAAACTAAAACGAACCATGAAAATCTTATAGGCCATCGTCCAAAATATCCCAAATCAGCATACACTGCTTCTAAGCCAGTCACTGATAAAAAGACAGAACCAATTTGATAGAAGCCTTGCTTTTTAGTTTTAATTAAATGATCCATTGCTTTCCATGGATTCAATGCTTTGAATATAACAGGCTTATATGTAATACGCCATATACCAATAGCTGCTAATAGGATAAACCATAATATCATAATTGGTCCGAAAAGCACTCCAATACGAGATAAACCCCATCGTTGCACCAAAAATAAAAATATTATTATAATGATAGATAATCGTACAGTCCATGATTCAAGCGATGGATTGACAAAGACTAAACCTTCAAATGCCGATAAAATCGTTACAGCTGGTGTTAGAGCACCATCACCAAGCAATAAACAAGCAGCAATAATAGATACAATACTAACAAATTGCTTAGTACGATAATGAAGATCAGTTGGACCAGTCAATAAACCGCATAAAGCAAATGGACCACCTTCACCACGGTTGTCTGCCATTAATATGAATACAGCATATTTTAATGAGACAATAACAATTAAACTCCATGTGATCAATGATATAACACCAATTACTGCATCTTCCTCTGGGGGAGAATCAAATAATGTTTTGAGGACATATAAAGGAGATGTTCCACTGAAAAACAAAAAGAAAATATTAAGTTGTACTTTTTATGTTTTACTTAACATATCACCAAATATGACCCCCACACTCTGAATAGTCATGCTAATAAATAGAGGGAAATTGATAAAAGGTGATACTCGACCACTTTTAAGTCCTTCATCTGACAAAATTATGCGTGGTGCATCAGCTGTTGTTATTGTGTTTTCTCGACGTTTAAGTATACCGGATTTATGTCGACTCTTCACTTGTTGATTTGACTGATCTGTTGTAAATGAAACATGTCTATTGTCACCATCGATCACTACCGATGGTGAACCATCATCATTTGTACGAATAATTTCATCAAAATGCACCGTATGCCTATTACATGTTTCTTCACTTTTCATATCTTGTGACATTAATCCGTTCGAGATCATCAAATTTTAACGTTGCACATTTATACACACATATGCCTTTTTTTATTTTTAATATATTCCCTTTTAACATGTTTTATTTTTATATATGCTGTGCTGCGTCGTAGATATGCGCCATTGATCACGTTTTTTTTTCAAAACATAATACGTTGATATTTTACATTGGAAAATATCGATTATACGTTTCGCTTGTTCTCTCACGTCTATTCATTAGCTAAAAAGATATGAATCGCAAAGAAAAAAGAAAGAGCGAATAGCAGGACATGACTCATTCATTCTTTAATGAGAATGTTTATTACCTAGTTAAAGATTGCACTCATAATTATTGTTTGAATAGAAAGTACATTTAAAGATAATTTATTCACTCGACTGAATGGATGGTGATATAAGAACAGATAAATTGCATTTGTGATTGTATGTAAGTTATATGTAGTCTGGTATTGCGTTACGAGTTCAGATGAACTTTTTGAATCATGTTGTATAAAGTTTGAGCGACAATTTTAGGGGTGTAGGAATTCAAATCTGGTATCAGTTTGTCAAAATTTTGCATCGAGTGCGACTGTGCACAGGAGGCTTCACTAAGATGGACAATAAGTATCGATTGAAAAAGCATATTTTAATGAGGTAGCTACTAGCTGTGGGTGGCGCTATGTAGGGATACTATGACGAACAGCTAGTCGCTCATAAGATGAGTTTACCTTAGTTTTTCTGCTTAAAAGTTAGACTGTCCATTGAGAGTGATACACTAAGAATTCATTTATATATGATTTCAAAATTACATACAGGTTCCAGATAGATAGCAAAATTCTAGCAATAAGGAATAGATAAAAAAGACTCATTGGTTTTGAATTTTCGACTGAGATCTCCTCTGTCAAGAATTTAATGGTTATTCAATGAAAATCAATAAAAATTGCCTAAATCATAAGCAAAAGTGGATCATCCATTGCGAATGCCCGTAGAAGGAACTAATTATTCATTTTAACATTACTTACAAGTGACAAAAAGCTAAAAATGTTTTGAAAATGAACTAACAGAATAAATTTTCTGCAGGCATAGAATATCTAAATTGTACAATTTACAGAAAAAATCTCCTAGCAAATTTAGATTACATCGATCGAAGGAAGACTTGAATAAAATAAAATGATCTTTTGAATTAATAGCTAGTGTGTGTACGTACTGCTTGATTGATGATGATTATGCAGATTTCGGTTAGGTATCAGAGTTTGGGTACAAATATGATTGAATAAATTCATGCCATAACAAACCATGCGGGTACAGATACCGGTCAACACCGGTCTGATCGACTAGTATATCGGGGTGTGGGTATGATGGTAGTATGGCATATTCGGGAAGAAGTGCGTACGGCATGGGTTTGGATTTTGTTCAAGCGCATTTACTCATACCATTTCTATTCATTTTCTTTCATTAAAAAGTAAGCATAAAAGACTCTGTACTGCATTACATCTTGACATAATATTTTAAACAGTGAAGAGAATTAATTGTTAAATGAACGCGAACTGATAAAATTGGTTTGTCAGATGGTCTAGTTTTGATCGTCGTTTGGTCAATATTTTCCGCAAACATCATGATATCAAGCTGGAATTTTCATGGAATTTGAACATTTATGAACTGAAATCAATTTTAGGTTCAAATAAATTCTAGCCTATCTCAGAACAAAAACCCATAGATATACTCATCGGAATCACATTTATAGCTTGCTATGTATGAAATGACTGTTCACAGTTTTTCGAAATTAAAAATATCACGATGAAAAGATTCGTCGTTTCCAATGATTAATTGTATCTTTGAATTGTTTCATGTAAAATTTCTATGGAACAACAAATATTAAGAAAATAGAAATTTCTCCGATTCGTTGCCCATCATACGAAAATCAATTTTACGGTTTATGTCATGTTTTGGTGTTATTAACAATTGAAAGGTTTTGATACCTATGGTAGAATATCTGGGTGTAGAACAACTATAATGCTGGAATTTTACGTGCTTAAGGAAGGTGTGAGTCAGACGAAGACTGACTACAATATCCACTCACATGCGCATGTAAATTCCGAATATTTAATTGCACTTCGATGCAATATCTTTTGAAATGAGCTGTATTTGAGTAGGAGCGAGATCAGTGTCTAGGAAGTCGTTTAGTTGAGCTAAGCATTCGACTAAAATGTTATACTGATACCAATGGATTTTAGTGACAATCAACTCAGAGACGAAGGTACTACTTGTCTTGCACAAACTTTAAACAACAATCAGACTCTATTTTACCGTTTGTATTTAACCTTCAACAACCTACCAGAGAAAAACACATATGTGTTTCCTAACTACAACGCTACAGGTGACAACGGCATGCTGGTTCTCGTCGAAGCTTCGCAACATCATCCCAATCTTCACACACTGTGGATGAGCAATGACAACATATTCGATAAATGCGTTATAACGCCACCATCCCTTTCTTCTCAAACGAACCATTACTCTTGCTGACACTGATTAGGACAGAGCACAAATTCGACAACCATTCGAAGAAACATAAATTAGTTCACATGTGAACTTGTTATTGTGAGAGGCGGCCTTGCCCATTTGAACTATCTTGATGAGAATGACGTACTGCAAATCACTTCTTTAAGTGCCTATTACAACTCTATCACTTATATGTTTGTCCTCCTTTAAATCGATACTGCGTGACGTTCTTCTTTTCTGCAGTAATTATCAGTGTTTGAACCTGAAATAGTCAAGTAGGAAGTGTTCTTCACACATCTATTTGATTCTGAAATCAGCAACAAAAAAGAATTGCATAGTATTTCTTCTTTATTCAAATCATTCAGTGGAATCGTTCTTAACTTGATGGTGGCACTAAATCAGACAGATTAAGACAACAATTGTGATCAACCAATTACTAGAGAAATATTTATATTCACCTGCATGACAGGATCTTTTGTCAATTGTAAACATTTGAATTCTATTATAATCAAGATCGGCCACATACAAATTTCCTTGTCTGTCAAATGCCAGACTTGTTGGAAATGCTAGTTGATATGCTTCCTTTCCTCTGTCGCCACCAAGAATGACAATACCCGATTTAGAGTCTTTGAACCAACGTGTGATTCTGTGATTGCCCCATTCGGCAACATAAACAGTACCCATTTTATCAGTGATTGCTGAAGTAGGCCAATTCGTCTGATTTGCTTCATCTCCAAGTCCATTATCACCAGCTACGACCATACCTTCTTTCGCACCAACTATCCATTTGACCACACGATAGTTAGAAGCGTCTGGCACGAAAACTGACTGATCTTGATCGACGAATAAATGAAACGGATACGCAAGTTGATTCAGAGCGCCGCCTTCTTTATTGTTACCAGCTACTACTTCACCACTAGGCCATTTTATTACTTGGTAACGATCAGTGACATATAATGAGCCTTCGTTATCTAGCACAAGTCCAAAGCATGAAATATTGGCAATAATTATTTGTCCATAGTCATCGCCCTTAAACCATCGCTTCACTCTACTCTTGGCATTATCACAAATGAACATGGTCCCATTCTTGTCAAAGACGACACTTGTCGCATAGTCGATCTCGTCAGAGCGATCGCCTGTTCCGTTCCAACCGACTACTACTTCGCCAGTTGAAACTCCAAACGCCCATTTTACTATTCTACTATTGTAAGCATCCGCAATATAAACATTAGCATGGTCATCGACAAAGATTCCATATGGATGATCGAGTTGATTCAATTCAGATCCGTATTCATTTCCTCCGGCCACTGTGGTACCATTCTTGTTCCATATTGCACTCGCACAAATACCATCATCAATTATCGATGGACCTGTTAGATGATGGCAATATACATGATAGATTCTTTGCTTTTTAACCGCTTACTTGTTGTCATAGTTGTCATAGATGGCCACATGTCGTGAGTAGCCATATCGATTGGATAACAGCGTGGCTGATTGTGACAGCGTGTGTGTTTCACACATACATGATTAGACTCAAAACATGTTTGATTGTCTATAGCACACGAGTTCAATTTGGAGCAACTGATACCAAGATAATTAGGCACAAATTGCATTATTATCATTAGAACTCAGAGGAAGACAGCCACAAGCAGTGTTCAATGAACATCGATCGTACTGAAGAGCGCCTTCACATACTTGAGCTCTGGGTCTATCTATTGCATGAAATGAAATGGACACATAGAAGCACGAAAATAAATAACACCTATACCTGCGAAACTAAACGAGATAATAGAATCATATAATATATAGAACGCCAAAGATGACAACGCACCTTAAAGCAACCAGCAATAACACTACATACGACGTAGCATGCATCATTGTGATAAATTTTATGTTATATTCGAAATCTGAGCCATCCATTTACGGTGGGATCAAAACCATCTGCTGAAGTACACATATAGTCATTACTCTATTTCGTTCGTTCTTCGCATGATTCGCTATTATCGAATCAGATTCATTCATCAAATATATATTTGCTTATCAAAAGTAAGAAGTGGCTTGGCCAAACAGTACACACGGGCTCTATGGCTGAGATACCCTTGTGCGGATTTACGCATGGTGGAGACATACGATGCTCAAATCTCACTCGCTCATAGTATCCAGAGAATACTATAATCTTCATGGGCATGGATACAGATTTCATGTAGTAAGTTGTAGTTGACTCAATTATTGATGTCTAAACTATGCGCATACAGAACAAATATACTAAACATGGACTTTATTGGAATAAAATAAAGTTAAAACCGTAGAATATTAATCAAAGATAATCATAGTCAACAAAAAAAGTAACGGCTTTACATGAAAACAATTGTGAGTAAAGCGATGAGCTAGAAGGGTATACGTAATTTATGCCCAGTACGAGTATTCACACGTGAACGTGATGGCCTGACAATAGTTGAGCTGGTGACATTAATTAAGGCACCCATTCCCGGATGATAATTACACCCATAATAGTATGTACCAACAGCAATGAAAGTAACGGAGGTTGTATCGCCTGCTTGAGTAATTGGAATATTAAGTTCATCGGTACCATTCACCCCTTGGCAGAATTGGGGTATGGGACTATTTTGGCAGATTGTTAACGGATGAATTGAAACATTTACAGCTAAATTAAATTGTAATCGATCTCCGACAGTCAAAGTCAGTTTTGGACTGAGGGTACCATTCAAAGCGAAAGTGTGATTGAATTTAGCTGGATTTCCTTGAGGACAAGTTGAATTCTGAACACATGGATCAAAAGTGACAGTATATTTCACAATCTCTGTAGAAACACCATAGAACGATGCAACAACCAAAACAACACAAACTAAGTTTGGCAAGGGAATCATTTGCGTGATGAAGTTCGTAGTCAGTGCGAAGAGTGAAATAAATGTTTAGAGTAGTGATATCTCCACAGCTTAAATAGATATTTGCCTGCGATGAGATAAAAGGTGAATATTATATAAAATATTGCTGTCTCATGCANCAACAAGAAAATGTAACCTAACCGAAGTGAATTACTATAAATACTCTTCATATTTCGACATAAATGAAGAACACAAAACGAAGAAGACGTACAGGAGAGAAACCGTAGGCCAAGCAGTATCTTGAGGATATAGGTGTGATGAAAATCTTGACTTCAGTCACACCCACACCCATAACGACACCCCAAAGAATAAAGTACAAAAAAGAAGCAATGATGTTTGATAACAACAAATAGAAAAAGCATTTAATAATATTTTTCTGATATATTTTCGTCTTTTTTTCGTCGTCGAATTGAATAGCCACACGCATAATAACTAGAAATAATTATAATCTATCAGCTAATAGAAAGGGCTAGATAGAAAACGAATTACTCAAAGATGGACTCTGATCGTTCATGTTTAACTACGTGCCTCATGATAGACATTGGTGCACTCATATCAGGGAGCATCAGCTATATAATGTTAGAAAACCACGATTGTCTTTACCATCATTATTGTATTCTATTGGAAACGAGACCTAAGTGACAATTAGTCTTGTCCTTGTTCGTGATCATAAATTCTATACTAAAAAAGCAGGATTTCTCAGAAAACTTGATATTAATAAACTTTTATTGAACATCAAGGTTCTGTCTAACAAGCAAACTAAATTTCCAAATGAAAGAAAATACTTGTAACACGAAGGAAAACATGTTCTTCGTCATATAGTTCGTTCTAGAGGTTAGTTTTAGTCCAGCTGTATATTTTTCTACTTGTGGTGCTTATCAACATCATTACTATGATATTATAAATTTATTAAAAAAACGTTTCTAGTTTTTCGCTAATCCAATTCGTAGGATTTAAAAAAAGCATCCTGCATAATTTTAATATATCTAAAAATCAAGCAGAAATTTCAATCGCTAATATTCAATTTCTCTTTTTCCAACTTTATAACGACATTTGTTATTGTAATAGAAAAATAGGTACTATGATAACCTTGATATTTTTGATGAGTCATATTCACACTATACTTTTTGACCACGATTTAGCTGGTGTCGTGGCCAAGAAGAATTAATGCATGTTGTTTTTCAACCTCAAATATATATGCACTGTTCAACGATCACGTCGTTCATAAATTTTTCTTTTATCTTTTTGATCCTTTTGATCTTCTCTTCTCTCTTCTTGTTTTTCTCTCTCTCTCTCTCTGCTCTTCTCTTTCATTCTCTTTCTATTGATGATGATTTATTCGATTGATTAAGAATGATAAATAAGTGATTGTAGCTTGCATCACTATCGAACAGAAATGAAAATTTTGAGATCCAGTGCGAATTTAAATCATACCAAAACTAATGTTTTTTTAGAGACAAACAGCTATTTATTGAATAAAATTCTGGCTATCTCTAAATACCATTACTTTCTTATGATTTAAAAACATTGTGTTTAAAATAAAATCATACTCGGAGATATCAAACTATTCGTTTCTATTCGATATTGATGCAAGGTGTATTCGATTATCAGTTTTAATCGATCGAATGGATCATCATGAACTGAAAGAGGATGAAAGAGAGGAGCAGAGAGAGAGAGAAAAAGATTAGAAGGACGAAAAAGATCAAAGAAAAGTTTTGGTGACACAATGATTGTTGAAAAGTTGTTAATGTGAATGAATAATCGATATAAATGAATATGTTTTGGCCACGATTTAGCTGGCATCGTGGCCAACAAGCAAAGTGTGAATATGGCTCATTAATAAATATACGATTCAATCGAATCGTAACTATTCAACATGGTTTTTCTTTTACTTTTCTATACCAATATGCAATTAGAATCATATATCCAAACTTTTTTTTATCCCACTCATTTTCCAAGCCCTGCTCAAGTATATGATTTTAAAATGAATCGGACACATACGAAAATAAATAAAAATTTCAATTACAAAGAGTCAAATTTTTAGTATCTATGTTATGCTATAAAATATGCTTAAAAATGCGAATACTATTAATGCTCTTAATATTTTTAGTGGTCTAGCCTAGTTTCGGTCCTAATGGGTCCCATTTGCTTTCGGTCCCATTCAATGGTGTCTCAGTTGGGTCCTTTCTGAAATCGATCCCATTCGATGATGTCTCATTTGGGTCCCTTTCCAATTCGATCCATTTTAATTGATTCTCATTTCGGTCCTTATCTTGTATGGCTATTTTTCATTCAATGGGGAAAAAAATTTGATAAATATTCGAGGATTTACACGATTTGTGATTGGTCATTAATCAAGAAAAAAATCTAAAATAATCCGGCGTAAAACAAATGAAATATCAATAATCATTGTTCAGGATCCACATATCGAATTCGAAAAATGAACAAATCACTAGAATTTACAACTACTAATCGAAATGCACTTGTACTTAATTATAAAGGTTATCAATATACAATTAAACGAGAATATAAAATTATGAACGAATGGCGATGCCGACGCAGACCATGTACAACTTCATTGTCACTATGTCGTAATAATATATCAGTTATTCGTGAACCTGGTCATCATACTTGTATACCTCCTTCACCAGAAAAGCTTGTTCTGGACGGAGCTCTATCGCGAATGAAAAAGCGAGCAAATGAAGAAACTTTGCCCATTCCCCAAATATACTCACAAGAAATTATAAAACTTCGTGTCAATAATCCTGATATGGCCACGGGCATCTTGTTTCCATTATTGGATAGTATTGATGCAAGTTTATATCGTAAACGTGCTCAAAATTATCCAAAAATACCAAAAAGCATTAAAGAACTTATAATACCAGATGCTTGGAAACTTGGCACTCGCGGCGAGCCTTTTCTTTTAGTTGATGAAATATGTATGAATATCGTTTTCTTTTTCATCAAAATATTTTACTACTGTTCTATAAATGGTGATGATCGACTACTTATGTTTGCTTCAGATTGGAGTATACAATACTTAAGCTCTTGCAGTCAATGGCATTCTGATGGAACATACAAATGCCGTCCTTTGTTATTTTCACAAGTTTATATAATCTTCGGTTTTAATAATATGATAATACCATGTGTTTATTGCTTGACAACCAAGCAAGATGAACATGTTTACTCAAAAATTTTGCGCAACTTATTACGTATTGCTCAACAAAAAGGAATTTACTTTAATCCAAAACGTGTAACATGCGATTATGAATTAGCTGCCATAAACGCATTTCAAAGTGTTTTTCCTTCAGTACATGTCTCTGGTTGCTTTTTTTGATTTTTCGCAGTCACTCTGGCGAAAGATTCAAGAGCTCGGTCTTACTCAATATGTCAAATATGCAAATTCAACTGCATCAACTACAATAACTGAAGATAAAAAGAAGCTACTCAATGGTTTTTATGTGCCATTGGGCTAGCTTTAATTCCACCACATTTAGTGGAAAGAACGTGGACAGACGTCATGGATGAATATACACCGAATCATCATTCAAATATCAAGTTTAATGATTATATGGTTTCAACATATGTTGATTGTACCTCGTGTCGATTTTCTATTGGATTATGGAATGTTAATAGTGCTCTGATTAATAATATGCCGAGAACTAACAACCATGTGGAGGGTTACAATAGTCGACTTGGTTCGTTATTTCCTGTTCACCCTCATATTTACAGGTTCATAGAACTTTTACGCGACGAACACTTATTTCAGCATCACCATGCTGAACAATCAATAGCTTATCCACCTCGACGTTACAAATTAAGTGAAGATATTAATGCTCAACTTATTGGTCTACTCAATGAACATAGTAATGGTGAACTTACAGCTTTAGAATTAGCACTTGAATGCGGCAAAACAGTCAAAACTAAACTGGTGAAGAAATAAATGAATAGAAGTTAAATTTTGGATTATTTATATCACATGCCTATATGTTCTATATGTATAGATAGTTTTTTTTCTTGCTGTTCTCTCTCCTAGAAGTTATTATTTTCTATATGTCAAATAAAACTATGAACCACTATAATTAATTATATTAGGACCGAAATAAGAACAAATAAAAACGGACCGAATTGGGAAGGGACCCAAGTAAGAGATTGTCGAATGGGACCGATTTTAGAAAGGAACCAAGTGAGACATCGTCGAATGGGACCGAATGTAAATGGGACCGATTAGGACCGAAACGATCACTGCCCATTTTTAGTAATCAAGCATCTCATTGTATCAGGATTATTTCACATTCATTTTTTAAGCATCTATTCTAATAGGAAACTTTAATGATAAAACGTCACTAAATTATGGCATGTTTCTCTATGACATTTTTAAATACGTAACATGTTTAAATTGATAAAATACGTCATCTGAAAAATAGCAAATATTCTGATTGACTTATTATTTAGTCTTCTTGCCTTAGTATCCACATAAATAAGAAAAATTATTAATTTAGAACAGGATTGATACAAATATTTAGACTTTTGTCTATAACTTATGCTTAAAAAAGAACTCGATTTTGTCACATCTAAAAAATTTTTATAGCTGAAGAAACAGTTTCAATAGTCATAGGAAAATTAAATAGCTACAGAGGCCATGATAATGGGTGGGCCATAAAGAATGTCACCCTCAGCGTTTTTGGAATATCTCGTTCAAATTGTGGCGTAGATATTTCAGTTTCTTTTCCAAAAGGTAGCCCGTGCAATTCTCTACAAAACCTAGTGAAAAGAGCTGTTCGAACGATTCACTATGGAAGTATATCCAGTCAACACTGCAACGCCACAAAATGGCGCACTTTCACAGCACTCGTGTTCATATTAACGATTTCGCGCCGCTTTTTCGACCCCATATAAACAAGCTTAATAGATCATTTTGTAGCCCTTGAAAAGTTCTATTGGTTCAACGAATACCTTTTTTGACAATTCTTAATTTACTCGAACAAAACCCTTTCGTTGCTCCCTCTGTGTTCACGTTATGAGAATCCTTCATTAGGTTTCATCGCGATTTTAATTTTATTATCATAAGTGGAAAATTATTACATATTTTAATTTAGTACTAGGTTGAAGGAAGACGTTTTCTCTATCATATCGCTACGAGCAGAATGGTGTAAAATAATTTGCTGCAGTGCTTGAGGTGCATCCCATGTGAAAAAAATAGGGGTAAAATCAGATTAAAATCGATTACCGTTTTGATTAAAAATCGATTATAATCATAGACCTTCTAATCGATTCATAATCGATTGAAAATCGATTATAATTAGCCGCAATCGATTATAATCAAAAAATACAGTTATTCCTCTGTTCTAATCGATTATTATCGATTAAGACTGATTGTAATCAATTCCTAATCAATTAGTAATCGATTAAAAGGTGTATGATTATAATCGATTTTAATTAGCAGAAATCGATTATAATCAAGGCAACGGTTGTTTCCGAATGCCACTGATTAGAACCAATTTCAGTTGATTTTTTCTGTTTCTAATCAACTACAAATGAACAAGCAGTCGATTCAAACTAACTGTAATCGTTTGAGGTCGATATCAGGCACATAACAACATACCATCGATGACTTCCAGTAACGCTGATTTACAACGAGCAACAGTGGAGTTATTTTTATTTTTCTGAAAGTATGTTATGAAGATTTAACAGGATTCTCTGGATAACATTATTCAAAAGTTTTACTTACGCAACAAAACATACTTCTGCCTCGTTATTACTTGCTAAACGAACTGGTAATAATCCTCTTCTAGACAAAGGAACAAGTCAATCGAAACAATTGGTATCAAGACGAAAACCAGGTCAAAACATATTCCATTGGAATAAATGGAACATAACGAAAAAAACAACAATCGGTATCAAAACGAAAAACATATCTGACATATTCCATTTGAATAAATGGAACAAAAAAAATGAGTTTGTTTGAAGACAAAATTTATTATTAATATTCCTTTTGAAGCGAAAGGTAGGAAATAACGAGAAAGCAACTTAACTTTGTATTAAAAGGAAGCTCATTATAACCCAGGAGTACGGAAATTTTGTGCAATGGGTTATGTTAATTATCGCCATCTGTACGTCGCTGTATAAAATCGATTGTCGCTTATACCTTAAGTCATCTAATGTGTACATATTATATGCCCGGTTCGTCCCTGGTTAAATAAACTATTGATCAGAAATACAATACAATATAGAAACAATGTTTTCATTGTTGTATGCAGAATAGGCTGGAATGTAAATGTTTTGTTAGAAAATTGTCCGTCATTTTATGTGAAATCAAGAATATTAGTAGAATATAGAAGTACTAGTGCCATTGTTATTTACATAAGAGATTTTATATGGTCTTCGTATATGTTGTTCATATCTGTGTAATAGTGAAACAAATATTTCAATCCGCATTTAGCAAACGTTATGGTACAGAAATATTTTTTTCTGATAGCTTCCCTATTTATTTTGGTGAATTTTTTTGGTTAACAATCTTGTACATTTTCCTATTTTTTAATAGTTTTTATAGACTTTTGTAATTATCACACTAGTGTTTCGTGAAGTTTCTAATATGGTTAAAGTCGGTAAAAAGACAACAACACAAAATTCATCTGATAAAAATAAAGAAAATGCTGTAATGTTCCTTTTGGTGCGAGATATCATTTCACATACGCATCATATAGTTTCGAGAAGCACAGCTATTACATCAAAAAAAATTGAAAAGCTTGAGGCCGGTGATAGTGAGTTTTGGCATTCGTAATAAACGTAGTCGTTGTGTTATTCTCATGATAGGTAAGATTTATTTATCTCTTGAAATTTTAGTGGAATATTTTTTTTCTAGGGAGCGAAAGCCAGTGCAAATAATCTCTTGTCATCATTGAAAAGGCTGGTGTTTCAAAAAAAACAACAGCAAAGGTCACGAAAAGAAACCGATCGAAGATGATAGCGATGTTGATTCTACAAATAATGGTGAAGCACATGAAAGTACCGAAGCAGATAGTGAAGAAGAAGTTAGCTCAGATCAGAAAAATGAAGTTCTTCGTATTAATGAAGAACAGTCGTCAAACGTTATTCATAGTTTAAATTCTTCTTCTTCTTTTTCTAGTATTCAATCAGCAATTCCAAGTAAGTTTTCTCAAATTTTTCTAAATGAAGTTTACTTATTCACTTCTAGAAGAAACCGAGTCAGATAAGTTTGCTCAAAAGCGAAAGGTGTCGTCAGAAGATGATTGTAGTGAATCCGCTACCAAGTGTGCTCGCAATTCTTACAAAAAAGGTATTTCAGGAAGTGTTCATGATGCACTTCAGCGCAAAGTGGATTCGCTCGAAGCTCAACTTTTAGAATATCAGACAAGTTGGATGCGCGAGTGGAAATTTTCGTTTTATTTTAAAGAAATTATTTTTTCACAAGAAAAAATTGAAAAACTTTTCAAAAACTTATTGTTTTCAAAATATTCAATAGAAGCTTTTCACAATAGCTTAATCATTCTTAAGATAATACTTTCTCTTGTTCAGAATAAATCGCACTCTAGTAAAATCAATAAATGCTCTTTGTATATTTTCACCTAAGTTTTTAAATTAATATTTCGTATTGTATTATAGTTGAAAATAGCAGAATGATAGATTATTAAGTATTGGAGGTATTACATTTTTTTCACAGAGAAATATTCTGTTCTCAAAGTCAATATTTTAAGAAATACCTTGATCAGTTGTAGAACTTTCCAATCGATAAACTACCAAATGTTTTTTTCTGGTGTATCAGTGTTTAGATATTTTTAACAGCTGTCTGAAGTAACCGGAGCACAATAATTAAGAAGAAGAGAATATCAGTGGCTAGATGATAAAATGATAGTGTATTTTATCAACTATAGTTGACCTTTTATTCTCAGATACCGCAACAAAAAAAAATTAGTTTTTAGCGAGATTTAAAACAAAAAAACTCATGTAAATAAAAGTTAATATAGCTTGAAAACTGGTGTTTTGAAACTAAATAATCACTAAGAAAATATTTCTGCTTTATGTTAAAGTGTCATTTTACCTTTTAGCTCGGCCGACGGACAAAGCAACGATCGATTATTTGATTGATGTTGGAAGAGTTCTTAGTGGAGAGGCCGAGAGGACCAACGATGACAAAAGTGATTTATTGACTAATATAATAGATGCATTGGATCTTACAAAACAGCAGTTGGAAAAATGTATTGGAAAAAATATTAGAATTACTGCTCGCCGAATCATGAAAGCTAAATATCCTTCACCGGTAATTGGCTTTAAATTTGCTGATGTAGATAAAGATCATATATCAGCGGCAAGAGGTAAGATCATCATTCTGTACTTCTATATGTATATCGACATATTTATATTATTTTTTAAACTTGTATATACGTATATATACATCTTTGTTTTTGTTGATTTTTTTAGACTATGCGCGTCTGATGCACCCCAGAGAAGAAAAGTTCTGCACTGATGGAGATTTGAACCATGCAATGGGCAACGTCTTCGCTGTTAATACTCACAAAACAATTTTGAAACATGATGGTAATAAATAGCAAATGCTGTTTGGACGACCATGGCCGTTATTATTCACAAAGCTGCAATCTTAAATATATCGATTTAATTAACTCTAGATTTTTTTAAGTACTATTAACTGATAAGATGTTTATTAAAATGTTTTTTTTCTCGAGAATAAACGCTTTCTTAAAATAATAAATTACAGATCACTCATGCTATATGATGTTTGGCGTTTATTTATTTACTACTGCAGACATGTACCGAGTCAGAAAAAATCGTATGAAGCGTTGGAATCGTCAAAAAATAGACAATAGAAACATTTGAATTGGTAAATCTTGTTTTTGGTTAAACAAGTAAAACGGAAAGATATACATGTACATATATATATTTATAGGTCAAGCGCTTCACCAGCGAGAAGCTAACACAATCGATTTAAGTCGGGCCATTGATGACGATATTATTGATGTCAGTACTATTAGTGTTAATGAAAGTATTGATTATCTTATTGATGACAATCCTATCTCAAATACATCAACATTTCTCAATGATGCTATGTATAATATTTTGATTTTATATTTCTTTAAGTTGTTCTTCTCCTACTATATATAGATTGGAGATTGAACAAATAAAGTGTAACACATCGTCAATAGTTACAGAAAAGGATATCGCCTGTGCATTGATACTTCTGAAAAAGCGGCATCGCCTTTCTGCTCGTTCCATGGCTGATATTATTTCTCTCTTAAGAACATTAAGCGTCAAAAATGTACCTTCAAGCTGGTATAAACTTAAAAGAACTCTCACAGATACAATATCATCTCCTGTACCAAGCTTCATATGCCTTGAGTGCGAGGGTATCTCAAAAAGCAATGTTACATGTTCTCAGTGCAGTAATCGTTTTAATGCAATGTCTAAACCGAATTTGTTCTTGTCTTTCTCTATTAAACATCAAATTGAACGAATTCGTCGATATAATAGAAACGTGTTTTCAACAAATGTTTCCGTAGCCGCTTCTATGAAAAATATCTGTAGCGGAGCTGTTTATCAGAAGCTTCAGGCTGAGATCCAAGACCCATTCATTACATTGACCTTAAATGCAGATGGCATCCAACCTCACACAAGTTCAGTACAAACTATATGGCCTATATTACTTGTCATCAATGAAAATCCTTTAAACTGACGTTTTGATATAGAAAATATAATTTTTGCAGGGGTGTGGCCAGGTCCAAAAAAGCCAACAAGAACAGAAATGAGTCTTTTTCTTCGTCCTCTCATTGATGAACTGCTTAATCTCGAGCGAGGAGAATATTTTGACTTTCATGACCAAGACAATAATGCTATTACAGCACGTGTTTTCCTCATTGGTGCTTGCTGCGATAAACCTGCGCAGGTGCTTCTGCAGTTTTTACCAGACTCAACTGCAGCTTTTGGGTGCGGGAGATGCGAAGTGAAAGGTTTCAAAATAAATTTCCATTAGATACAAAGTCTAGATATATGTTTTTTTTATAGGATTTATGGGAAAGACAGCTAAGGATGGTAATGTGCGAAGCTTTGCAACGACTTGTGCTGATTTGATGGAAATTCAAAAACGTTCAAACATGAGATTCGACGTGCTACTGTATATAAAACTGCTGCATGATCAGCTACGTCAATCATTGCTGGGACGAATAGACAAATCATTGATGATGCAACACAAAATAGAAGAGAAGGGTATAACTGGACCTTGTATTTTTAGAGAATTATCGTACTTTGAAGTTGGGAATGGATTTATGGCTGATAGTCTACATAATGTATATATTGGGGCATTTTTACGTTGTGTTGCATCATTGCCGAAATGACATTTTCGTATTTCCTATCGTTTCAGAAAAGGATGTTGAGTCTTTGGTTGGATCATCAATATCGGTTTGAAGATTGGAGTATCAGTACTCATTCACATCGACTTCAGTCAATTTTTTGTGCACTTCGTCTTCCTTCAACAACATGCCGTTTTCCTAGCTCTCTCATATCATATTAAAAATTTAAAGCAAACGAAATGCGAGTATTATTGTTGTTTGGACATGTTATCTTTAACAATCTGCTCAAAAAGAAGTATTATGATCATTTAATTAAACTTGTTGTCATGATGTATCTTTGTGAAAGTCGAAAAGTTCATCATTCATATATAGATATCATTAATCGTCTTGGTCAAAGCTTTGTTATAGATTTCCCTACTCTGTACTAGGGGTGTACAGCTCACGCTCATTTTTGAAATGAGCGCGAATGAGCGGTCGTGAGCATGAGGGTTTTCAGTTGTCAATAACCAAAGCTGTAGCTAATTTTACTTCTTTATAACTAGTGCTACGAACCTCAAAATCACTCGTACTCATTCAACCCCATAGCTGGTTGTCACTGATGACCGCTCACAAAAATGAGCGTGAGCTGTACACCCCTACTCTGTACAGCAAACGGCATTGTGTACAAGTAGTCCACTCGATAATACATATCTCCGATACAGTGCGTGACTTTGGTCCACTACACTCTAAATAAAATCCGTTTTCTGGGAAACGAATAGGAGGTTTCCGGGTTTATCACTTTATGAAACCCTTTATAGGTTTCCGGGAATGGGTTTCCGAGCATTCGGAAACTTATCTGAAACCCTCACAAGCAATCGAGAAAGCTGACGACCCCGAAAACCCATAGAAGGTTTCCGATACTTCGGGAACCTTTTGTGGTTCTAGATTTGGGTACCATTTTCAGAACCATTTACGGTTCAAGCAAAGGCTGGTTCTAGCTGGAACCTTTTTCCTCTTCTTCCAAAAATGGTTCTAGAGTGATAAAATGTAGTCCGTCACACTCAATTAGTCTAGTACTCGTCACTAATGCTATATCCAGCCGTTAATTTCATATTTAACCTCTTATGTCTATACTTAACCCTTAATTCTATCCTTAACCCTAATTTCTATCCTTAACCTTTAATCCTATCCTTAACCTAAATTCTAAACTTAACCCTTAATTCTAACCTTAACCTGAATTCTATCCTTAACCTTTAATCCTATCCTTAACCCTTAATTTTAACCTTAACCACTATTTCTATTCTTAACCTAAACTCTATCCTTAGCCCTTAATTATAACCTTAACATAAATCCTATCCTTAATCTTCATTTCTATGCTAAACCACTAAACCGTATGTGTTATATTTACCTTGATTTGTTGTGAGCAGAATACGAGCCAGCCCTTTCTCCTTTATTCGCGCGAAAGTAGAATAGCCGTTACTTATTGTTGCGAAGATCCTAAACAAAAAACAAGAGGAGTGACTGATAGTGTAAGATTGAACTTACCATGAGATTAATTATTCACATATACCTAAATAGAAAAAACAAATTAATTCATTTGATCATATTGAACTTGTATTCAATTGATTATTGCTGCTTACCTAAATAAAGAAAATATGGACTTCATTTTACCATATTGACATTACTTTCTATTGATAATTGTGGTGTATGAAAATAGATAAAAGAATAAGCGCATTTTACGAGTTATAACTTACTATAGAATTGATTATTGAGATGCACCTACCCATATCCATCAATCCGACTCGGATC
>OENM01001310.1:0-37961 GCA_900239745.1 Rotaria magnacalcarata | reverse complement strand
GATAAATATCTAATTCGATGATTTGGGTTGGAATATGTCTTTGCAAGTATTAAAACCACCGAAGAGATGGCTAACATAAAATACTATGATCTAATTGTTCCAAAATGTTTCAGTGTGAATTCAACTATTCTTATATATAATCAATACTTTTCTAAACATGAACGTGATGATTTGGATTTCGGATATTTTTTTTTCTTAATGTATGTTAATCTGTTTTAGCTAATCATTGAATACTTTTTCTTGTAGAATTTACATACATACAACTGCTGTTTATTTACTGAAAATAAAAAAGTTGAATTTCTACTTTTATTGCCATTTACGATCGAATACTTATTAATGAGTGAAAACTCTTATGCATTCTAAGTAAGGAATAATCTAATATATTACATAAATAACCGTATTACGGATGAAATTTTTAAATAGTCAAACGTTGACATTAAAATAATAGGAACAGAGAAAAAAAAGCTATTATTTTCTTCGTTGAAAATAAACAAAATTTCTTTATTCCTGAAGAGAAAAACAGTTGTTTTCGGAAGAAAGAGAAGTTGAAATTATTTTTGCTCTGTATCTGGTACCCTGTTTGAGAAAAAAGTTTGCTTGCTTACTCGAAGAATCGTTCTTTTCTTTTCTTCATGATGATTTTGATTTGGTTGTTGTAGATGAAGGCATTTTACAAATATTATTGAATAGGTAGAAACCATCATACATCATGTGAGCTGCTTTTAGACTTTTCCTTACAATGAATTGATATTTTGAACATTTCAACGCATTATAGGCAGGCGTGGCTCGTTCAATTGTATTATAAGTACTTGAAAAAGAGTATTTGTTATCTTTTTGAATGAATCCAATTTTATAGGTTCACTGCATATCAAGCTGGTCTCACTAAACATTTGCTTCTGACTGATAATAATGGAGTTCCTGCTTCGTTTAGTTATACCGAGAAAGGCTCAAGAAATCGAGAGAAACCGAGTATTGTATTTGTTCATGGACTTTCGTCAAATAAAGAAACATGGATACCGATTGTCAAAGTTAGTCGACACGAAATTATATTAATATCTGACTATATTATTTATTGCATATACAGAATATTCCATCAGATTATCATTGTATCACTGTTGATTTACCGGGTCACGGAGAAACCGTGGGTTTCAATGAAGACAGATATTCGATTGATACATTTGTGGAGAAACTCAAATTGGTAAAGTTCATGATTAATTCCTATTTGAAATCAATATTTTCCTCGTCCCACATGTGATTTTGCCATTAGTTCTTTGATTTGATGGATTTGACCGAACCACTTTGTATCATCGGTGCATCAATGGGCGGTGCGATTGTATGCATGTTTGCTATTAAATATCCGGAATACGTAAGCATGATTTGCTTGCTAGCACCAATAGGTAAAATTTTGAGTATGAATGATCTTTACTGTGTTGATGTATTCAATTATTTAAATAGCAAATGAGGCATCTGAAACTGATTTGATCCGACAATTACGCAATGGTCAATACAATGCTCTTTTGCCGGAGACGCCAGAAGAACTTCGTCAAATGATCAATACGTTGACAGTTAGAACACCAAAGTTACCGAAACCATTTCTCAATGGATTCCTGCACTTGCGATTGCGTTTGTTGGATGAGCATAAGAAAAGTATGATATCAATAATATTCTTCAAGATTAAATACGTTAGTTTTTAGTACTTACTTCACTTATCGGATATGACTATTCACATATCGAGCAACATTATCAACAGTTGCGACAGCTTAATCGTCCGGCGTTAATCTTGTGGGGCCGCCAAGATAAAGTATCAATTGATGAGATATGCTGTTTTAAACACGAATCTTCTTTTGCATCTAGGTGTATGCTGTCAGTGGCGCTGAATTTTTCTGCAATTTACTACCAAATACGGAATGCATTATTTTCGATGAGTGTGGACACTTCATGGCAATCGATAAACCGGAAGAGGCAGCTAGAAGTATATTAGCATTTTTCGATAGTTATGCCAATTATCAGGTAAAACTATTGTCTATAACAGATATCAGATAATGGATTGAACGATTATTAACTTGTTGATTCCTATGTTCGATGATGTCTTTGCCATAGTTTTTTGAATAAAGTGTATGAAAAAGAAATGTATGGAAGTATTTCATTCTTCTGTAGATGTTTACTATCTTCAGTATTCCTTTTTTTTACAAATTAAATAAATTTCTCTTCCTATTTCGGGTGGATCTATACAATTTTAAGCTCTTTTTATTGAACTATAATCTAATAAAAATAATCCAGCTAATTATTAATTGATATATGAAACCTATTTAATGAAAAACCGAAGCAAAGTCGGTGGTTGACCGTAGTTTTCCTTTGGCTGCCATTACTTGGGAATATAGATTTAAAGTTCTCTCTCTTTCATTTGAATTAGTTCATTTTCACCAAGATTCTTTTTCCATTGACTACCTTCTTGACTAATTCCACTATATTGTTGGATGCAATTCGTAACCGAAAACTATTCTGGATCAAAAATATGGTCTATTCTAGATAGACAATTTTATTCGAGCTCATTTGTTTATTAGCAAATCGATTGATCAACATCTTAACTGGTAATCATCTCCAAGTCATTCGTTTATAAATAACTATTATGTGTTTTAATTAATATTTAAAATAAATCGAATGAAGTTATTTCAAGAAAAATTTAATCGAGAAATTCATGTCAAAATAGACAAATATCATTAAACATTTCTTAATATTCATTAATGAAGTGAAACTCGATAAAATGCCATAATTTCAAGGAATATGTTATTAATTTCATCATTAACACCGTGAAAAATTCTTGAAGTTTATTGTTTAACAGATGAAGCATTGAAGTGACTTTTTTTAAGAAATGAAAGAATTGAAATAGGTATTTGAACAAAACAAGTTTCAGAAAGCAAAATCGTTAAGTTATTAGCTACAGAATTAGTGGGTGAACGAGCAACACAAGTGACATTGAATAGATTAAAGTCGCTCAAAAACTTTAAAATGTTAACATTAACTGTTTATTTAACTAGTCAAGCAAAACAAACCACACTAAACAATGTAAATCAGTTTTTTGTCATTTTAAATATGGTATACATCAATGAAGTTATTTGTTATGATTCAGATTTGCCTGAAACAGTCATTAGTGAAAATCAAGAATGGGTTAATGCATATTATTAAATGTTTAATCAAGATATAACTAATATTTCACAATAGTTAGAAGAGAATTCCATCGATAGGAAATGTATATGACTCATAAAAACATTTGACAAGGTTTTGGTGATCTATCTGTAAAAGCCCTTTCTTGTTCTCCAAGTACAACATAATCATATAATGCGATTATTCATCATGAGCAGCTATGTTTGTTTGTCTAAAACGTTATAATATAAGGGGGGAAAATTTATAAAACAAGATTTAAAAAAAAAGGAATTTCTCGTAATACATCTGAATAGCACAACATATTTTGAATAGATGATATACTAAATATAATCTATAATATGTAGAATATTTATAAAATATATTCACTCGTTTCTGTCTTATCGCCATGTGGCGTCATCTTAGATTGTTATTACGATAATAGGAATTAAGATCGACCATTCATGGTACTTCCGTTGAATAAAAAAATTCATTGACAAACAAAGTTTCCGTTAAAGCTGTATTCTGTTGTGCCGAAAATGCTCTCGAATATTTATCGTCAACATACAGAGCATACTTCAGTTTTGAAACAAAAGCAAGGTAACATTCAAATCATACATCATTTTTTTTATATAAATGTTTTCTTGTTTAGAAAAGAAAAAAAAAGAATTACTATCATCAGCCGAACAATTAACTCGTCTTGTACTAGATGGACTTAACGATGAGTAATGTTTTATTCAATCGACTTCGTTTCTATTGAAATCTTTCGTATTATTTTAAGTGTTTCTGAATGTTATAAAAATCAAAAAAGGATTGATCACGCATGTAAACAATTGACAGCACAAACAAATTTACTTTTAAAACAATCCCAAGCATGGATTACACTGATTGGACAATTTACTGATGCATTGAAAGTCTGTAATTTTGTTTTACTATAATTTAATTAAAATGAATATTTTTTCGTGAGCGTAGGTATTAGGTGATGTTGAAAATTATTCAAAAATTATTGAACGTGATTGTCTTACTATTACCAATACATTAGCTAATGTTCATCAAAATATGACTAAAAGTAAAGGAATCTATTTTAGTTTTTTTTCTAATTACAATATATAATTCTCTATTGAATTAGGTCGACAAATAGTTGATGATGAACCTCAAGATGCTTCAAATTCCTCTAAATGATTTCTTATATTTATTTATTTTTTCTTGTTTGATTTTTTTAAAAGTTTCGATCGAAAATAAAATAGAAAACAAAGTATGTGTAATTGAATAAATTCTAGAAAGATTAATTCTACTGTAATTTTAGATGGAAATCAGTGCCAATACTCATCCCTATAGACGACAACATGGTGAAATACGCCTACTCGAAAAACAGATACGTCCAGAAATATTTGAACGATGTCTAAAATTTATTGATATAGTTATTAATCAAATAATTTATCAGGAAAATATTTATCCTTCAAGTTTGTTAGAACTTCTTTCGAATTCAAAAAACAAATATATTTTTTTCATTTTGTTAGAATTATTTATTCCTCGTCAAATGTATCGTTCACTTGTCTACCAATGTGTTGATAGAGATATATCATCCTATATAACATTATGTGTAGCATCGTTAAGAGATTTACTATCTCAACAACTGGCAGATATGATTGCAATTAATATTATTCGAAATTTTCAAAATCCAATTATTCTTCGAAGATATTTAATTGAATTGCATACAATTCATGATCCATGTTTACGTGCTATTTATGATAATACCAAACAATTAATTAGTCAACTTGACCAATCGTTTTCTGAATGTATTCAAACAATTAAACAAATTAAACCACTAGATAATCATAATTATAATAAACAATGGACATTTCAATTAAGGTAATGCCAATGAATTCCTATTATTTCTATTATATCTTCAATTTTTTAAGATCGTCTCCTGACAGAACAAACAATAAAGGGATTTCTATTCAAGAAATTCTACGTACAAAACCAATATATAAAGAATTCCTATTAATAAATCAACAATCACATTTATTATCGAATAGTAAACAATCGATTATATCATCGATTAAATCATTGCATACTGAAAGACTTAAATTACAATTTATGTGTGAAGATGATAAATATGAACAAGAAAAATGTCAACAATGGAATCAGCATCTATTAAATAATAAATTACCTGATCAACGAGATATTGATTATGCAACTGACTCAGATATTAATGAATATCAGGTATATCTCATTATTTCTATCCAATCAACTTTATGTGTTCCTATATCTATGGCAAACAGTTGTATCGAAACTATTTATCTAACATTCACATAATAATTCATACATATATAATCATAGTTTCAAATATTCAATCACATAAAAAACGACTGACAGTTTTTCTCGTATATTTCATTTGTAAAGCAAATATAAACGATTATCTTTCTTCCTTTATTTTCCTACATATATATTGTACTTAGGTGATATCGAGTTCTTTATCTATATGTAAGTACTGGAAATGAGATGAATTGAAGAAAATGACGAAACTAATTAATCAACTTTCTATTGATATTTGTAGAAGCAAAACATACTGATCATTTTCCATTTCAATTGTAGTATTCAATTTACTCAGAATATTTTTCTTCTTCTAAGCGATCAACTTAAATGCAATGAGCAGTTTTCTCGACAAGAAAGCTCGATCAGTAGTTTGATTTGCTTATTTCATGCCAATAACTTTCATCAGTTTGAGATGATTGGTGAATTTCGTAATATTGATAGAATATTTTGTATGCACTGAAGATTAATGAATAGTGAAACTGATGTTCGAATAGTTTTTCAAGTGGTGATAGTTAAAATACTAGGAAATTCAACTTCTCGAGAACAAAACTTGAATGAGAATACTGCCTTTACATATAATCATTCAAGAATGAAATCTATCGGAAGCAAGCCAACCAGTTTGCTTATAATCAATTTATTAATTGTATTTGTATTAAGTTATGAACATTTAAAAGGTTTTGATTATTACTAGTAATAAAATGAAGTTCAATTATTAAAATGCGCTATTTGTGACTAATATAAAATTCTTTTTTTTAGGGAAATTTCAAAGAAATAGACCATTATTCTCGTGTTAGTAACAAACGAAACGAATCTGAACTTTGGCCCTTAACAACAACGAACAATCCTCCAATCTGTGCAATGGAGGAGGAAAATATGAATTCAAATGATATCGAAAGAAAATCAAACGATAGAAGACAATCGAAAAAGAATAAAATAACAACAATTGATGTTGATCTATTAGTTAACCGTTATCATTTATCACATGATAACAATAGGGAAGATTTTGACGCATTGCCATATTCGTCTGAAGATGAAGACCAATATCAATTGTCTTATTCTCCTGAAACTGTGCGGCGAGACAAGGGAGAAGACGACGACGACGACGAAGAAGAAGATTTTTAACTGAGTGTTGTATATAAAATGCACAATTTAATTGATAAACAATTATTTTTACTAATAAAAGAAAACAGTAATTAGCTAATGTTGCTCATTGTATATGAATTCACAGTAAGAGTTCAATCAGTACTTAGATGATGTTAACTTTAAATAAAATAATCATAATTGATTGCAGTAAATGAAAATGTTTATGGTTAGGGCAGGAAAGAGAGCATTCCAACATGAAATGTGATGGGAGAACTTTTAAGCAAACGTTTAGAAAACCAGTATTAGGATATGTATTGATTTGCTGAACTTTAGTCAAAATTTAGCATGAGATGCCTAATTCTAATATAAATACAGCTTCGAATACTGTATTTCAATTCGAAAATAAAAAGAACGACTCTTTCATTTATAATTATTGCAAAAGGAAAAGATAAACGTTTCCTTTCTATATAATTCAATTTCCAATTGTCAACATTTGCCGGTGAGGGTATGAAGAAGGGACTACTGAAGCGCTGGTGTGGGGGCATCTCTGAACTGTCGTCCTACTTCGAAATCGCATTATGCAAGAAGGAAAACGTTTTTGTTTGGCATTTTCCTAAGTAAACATGAAAGCGGTTTTTTTCACTGTTTGTTTTTGTATTCGAAGTCGAATTAGACATCTACTCCTATTTTTTGAATAATTTTCCTGCTCCGATTATTTTATTATCATTTTTACGTTTAATAGTTATTTTGAAAAGCACATTGAACAGGAGAAAATTTCATATACTCCGTTTCTTGTCAAGTTAGGTATTAAATCAACTTTTACATAAATGAAGAAATTATTCTGAGACCATATTGGAATGAATAGTTTGCTGATCTTGCAAATTTAATTGATTCTGACTACCTTGAATCAGAGTAACTTTTGATCTTGCCATATGCGATGCTTTTGTCATCTCTCTTTTCTTCACTAACACAGACCTGTAGTAGTTCTTTTGGTTTGAATGAAAATACGATCAACGATGAAATGGTACAATATCCAGCTGATGTTCTACAAGATAATGCAGTAAACTATATTCCTAACCTCCTTCATTGTCAATTTGACTTTTATGTACAGTCATTGACCAAATTATTCCTCATTTATAATCGCATTTAAGGATACCGAAGCGTACGTGTTTATGAATATCTTATGGAATAGCCAAGTTACTCATAGTTCATTGATTGTTTTCTTAACAGCTGTAACACTAGTTTCATTTTTGCATTGACACTTGATGAACTCGAACTCGTTCAAAACTAGAAAATGTCGGTACTACTTAGAGAACAATTAAAGAAACAAGAAAAAAGATTAGTTTTATTGATATCGCTGTTTTCTTTTTGACGGAACTATCTTTTGCGTACTCTACAGTAACGTCACCATGCAATAGTATAATTTTCTCGTGGTATACTGCAATCACTTTTTTATTCCTGTTTTATAAGTATAGAAAATATTTTTTTAGAACTATGACACCACCGACACGAAGAATACTTATTTCAACTTATCGTTGCCAGAAAAAAAAGAAATACAAAGCAAAACGTCACTTATAATTTTTAATTTCCTATCACTAAACCCTCCTTTCTGATACGTTGGTTAATAAATTTTGTTCAAATTTAGATATACCAAAAATCATCAGATTGCTTTTGAACCGTCAGGAATAGTTTCTACTAATAATTTCTATAATAGACATTAAACTTTATTTTATTTTTATATTCAATGATATTCATATGTATTTCTACATAAAAAAAATGTGAGACCGATAAAACAGCTGCAATTGTGGATGATTTTCTGTTATACCTTTTTCAATGACTAAGATACAAATCATAGATCAAATCATACATTAGAAAAATTGAAGCGTACAGATCTTTAGTTACATTCAATGAAAGTTGGATAAGTATTGATTTGGTTTTGATTCCATGTAAATATCGCAGTGTTGAGCTTTACTTAAATTATGAGAATCAGATTCACGAGCAATCTCGTGCAAACGAATATTAAGTATAGAATTGTAAGATAAAGAACAACAGGAACGTATCCATGTAATTGAGTACCAATTACCAATAACTAATTGTCAGGTGGCTGTTGAATAGAAAAATTAAGAACAACAGTTGGAGTGGAGAATTCATAGATGAGGAATTAATTTTTGTTAAATATTGGATAACAGAATTCGTTTCCTATTGATATAAGAAATAAATGGCCCTTTACTTATAAAAAGAAAAATATATTTACTTTCATAAACAAAATAATTGAGAAATGTCGGCCTCGACACAACATTAATCTAAACAACATTGTATGATAGCAAAATATTAATCTCATTGACAAACGCTTACTCCAAATGAAAATTAAACGTCAGACATTTGATTTTTCTTTCTGCTTATCACTAAAAAAGATTTTTTTTATTAATTGTAGATTTAGAGATAAAAATAATTAACAAAAAGATGACTGCTTTTTTTTACTATTCTGATCCATAAGAAACTATCAATATATTCTTAGTGGCATACCTTATTAATTTGCCATTATTGTTAAATGTCGACAGTTCATTCAACTTCAGAATTGCACCAGTTTTTTTTCCAGATCGACAAGCTTTTTTCCAAATAGAGCCATATGCTGTTGAATCATATTAATTGTATTGCCTTGCTTTTGATACTCTGTCAATACCCAGGTCGATCAAAACGGACCACCGTAAACCGGGGTAACATTACCGTAAACGGTCGTTTTTGCATCGTATTCTGTCGTAAAACGGCCGTTTTAAGCCGAATTAAAGCGTTTTAACAGTGGCAGTATTACGGCCATACATGGACACCGTATATCAGCCGTAGTACCTCGTAAAGCCGGCGTAATATTATCGTATTCTATAGAACATACAGTCGTATTACTGCCACTGTTATACGGGGAAAATACGGCACGTAAAATGGGCCGTATTTGTATCATATACGACCGTTTACTGATCGTTTTCTTCGGCCGGGGTAGCTTTGTTTGTGTCTTCTGAATCTCACCCATTTTAGTCATTAACTCCACCTAAAAAGCAAATAACTAAAGAGGAACTGATTCTTGATTGCACTCATAGTTTCCTCTTCTACTATGAGCATGAGAGTTTACAGAGAAAACGATATTACCTATTCTTTGTTGCTCTTTATACCCAATAGTGTCAAACTTGAAACTTATATTCAACTGAAACTTCAAGTTTCAAGTTTCAGGTTTGACGTTATTGCTCTGACACTACTGCTTCCCGGGCACCCACATTAAGGGTACATATGTGTGTGTAGACAAGCGTATCTCCCTTCCCCGGCACCCACACCCTTGAAACTTGAAGTTTCAGTTGAATTCAAGTTTCAAGTTCGACATGTATGTTTATACCGGAAAACTTCTACGATAAAAAATAGTTTTTGATCTACATTAAGATTCTTCAGTTCAGAAACTTTAGAATATACTTTTATAGGTCGTATTAATGTGGAAGAAGTACAAAAGCTATTATCTACACAGGATAAGTCAATAATACCAGAGGGAGTACCTTGTATTGCCATTTAGTACAGTATTCATGGTAGTGAAGAGGACAGCGCATATGAAACACTTAACTATTATTCACTGAGGGGTAATCGGATATTTACCATTTCATCTTCATTATCAGTTTCCCATTCTTGATCGTTTTCTCCAAGATTAGGCATTTATAAAAAAAAGAAGTATATTCTCAGGTCGATCAACTTGTGTCGTACACGGCCGTTTGGCCATAATTTACGGCCGTTTGGTATGCACCGTATTACGGTCGCTGTGCATCGTGCCATAAACGACCGTATACGGTCGGATACGGAAATATCCGACCACATTACGGTCGTTAGTAACCGTTTACGACACGAGTAATTACGGCCGTAATACGGTGCATACCAAGACGTCATGTTACGGCCATTTAAGGTGAAAAACTGCAGGAAACGGCAGTATACGTTAATGTTTACGGTCGTATACGACCGTTTCTGGTAGCCGTAATGCTCGACCTGGCATTCTTATGTTGAGTTTCGTCGACAAGGATTGTCTAATTTCTTATATAATGAATACACTCTATTTTTTCTCAAGCTATTTATACACGAGATATGGACGGGGTCAACGTATATAAACTCACATGGACGAGAACAGCAATAGATAGCTAACATTCATCTATGAATTATATTTTTCCCTTCTTTCGTGTTCGCGTTCTGTCCACGTCAAGCACGAACACTAATCGACGATCTTGCCCTATTCTTTCCAGGTTCTTGTTTTTCTTTACTTTCAGACAAGATTCCTGTATTCAGACAAGATTCTTTTCGACAGGAAAGTAAAAAGAATCTTGTCTGGATTTCAAGATGACAAGAATCTCGTCTGATTAATCAGAAATAAAAGAATCAAGCAAGAATCATAAGATATTCAGGATATATTTAACGTTCAGGCAAGAATCTTTTTCTTTCCTTTTAAAAAGAACCATGTCTGAAGTTCAAGATCAAAAGAATCTTGTCTGAAAATTATGAAAAAACAGACACTGGAAAGAAATACAAGATATTTTAAATTTCTTACTGTTCAGACAAGATTCTTATGATAGGAAAGAAAAATATTCTTGTTAGCTTTCCAAGATCAACGGCACGTGATGTCGTCTTTGTGTGATCAAGTATATAAAGCAATGTTTGAGCGTTATTTATTCATTATTAATTCGGTAGCTAGTACAATTTCACTTTTAATATGTACTTTTCCTAAAACGTTCGATTCGTTCAAACAACATCTAACAACTCTATTTCAATTAGATGTAGAGAAAATGTTTCCATTCGATATAGAGAGAACAATGGAGTATGTAATAGCTTTTTTAAATTTTTCTCCGATAAATTACACTTATTGGATACATTTCAATATTTTACTAATCCATATCTTTCTACTTATTTTATTTTTTTAGATTTTCTTTCTGTGAAATTAAAAGTATTTTTTTGTTTTTTTACATTTTTTTGTACATGGTGTGCAAAGCTCATAATAAAATGGTATGAAACAGACAGTAATAATAACCTATACAAGGCTTTTTTAATATGACAAGATTCAGGCAAGAAACACAAGAAATAAGAAACAGACAAGAATCTGAGGAAAAAAGAATCAGACAAGAATATCAAGAAAAATAAGAACCACACAAGAATGCAAGAAAAGCAAGAATCAGGCAAGAAAGCAAGAATACAAGAATCTTGTCTGGAGAAGAACTTCTTGCCTCACCAGCCAAGATTCGGTCTACACGAATCTTCTCAGAAAGGCAAGATCAGTTTTTTCAGACAAGAATCTTGTATAGAAGGAATAGAAAAAGAATCTTGTCTGAAAACCAAGAAAAACAAGAACCTGGAAAGAACAGGACAAGATCGTCGATTGGTGAAAATGATCGCCGTGAAGAATTGAATTAAAAAAGTAATAATAGTCAACTTTTTCGACGAACGACAAAGAATACCGTGATATGTAATTAAAAAATATCGATTTATTTTTATCTGTTTCTTAAGTATAGTAAATATATTAAGCTGTCTTCATATGAGTCTACTTTCTGTATTAAGTTTCTAAGATTCTTGCTTGAAAATATGAAATGTCTGAAGAGTGATCAGGAAGTCACAGGAAAACTTCAGAGAAGTCCTTAGACAATCTCTCGTCTTCTGGGATTATGAGAACTGATCAAAGTTCCTTTGTATGTTCTATGAGAATTAGCTAGAGATCGCATACTGCTACTTTTGAAACTCTATTGCAAATTCAATAGCACATTTTGGATACAAAAAAACTTGTTCTTTTTTGATTCTACTTTACATCAGCTATGACATTAACGAAAGCTTTCTATGTAAAAAACATTATTGAGATTTCTTGTACGCCTAAGTAAGAAGAAATAGGATGAATCAACTAATTTTGTTCCTTTTCGCAAGAAATGGGGACAAAGTGATGAAAAAACATGATGCAGTTTAGTTGTATTTCTAGTTTTGAATAGTGCCAATATTTCAGCGAAACCAATACGGGGCACAAGTTTTTATTTTGTTATCACTCATATTGAAAAATAAATAGCATAAACTATATGTCATATTCTGAGGAAGTTTCTTAGATATTTGCTAGCTTTTAAAATAAATAGCAGTATTTACAAAATATGGTGTGCCATTATCATTGGGTTGAGCAGGTGTTGGTTCTAGTGCTAGTTTCGATGGATTTGATTTAAAATAACGTTAGGGAAGTTAGCACAAGATTCGAGTTTTTCCAGCCCGGATTCGCCTATATGGTTGTGTTGGATGCAGAATGAAATTCTGCATCGAATGATGCTAAACTTGTATGGGGTCATCGATCAAAAAATTTCTGGTCTCACCCAAGTCATCCTTCCAAATCTATATTCCAGCCCCATCCAAGTCGAAGAACTTTGGTCGATGACCCCATAAAAATTAAACATTATTCGATGCAGAATTTCGTTCTGAATTCAACACAACCATTTTCAGATTGAACACAACTAAAGCAACGAATCCGGGCTGAAATTACTTCCACAAGATTTTCAGAAAAAGCAGTATTTTCGGATAAAGTGCCAGATTTTGATCGGCAACCGCCTTCTAAAATTACATCATTCGATTCAGCGCAAAATTCTGCATCCAACACAACGAAAATGAAATTCAACACAACCATATAGGCGAATCCGGGCTGGAAAAACTCGAATCTTGTGCTAACTTCCCCAACGTTGCTTGTTGTTCAGTCTCTGGCGCGTTAAATTATTTATTTTATCATCGTATGAAAATTTTCACTGTAATAAATAGTCATCTATATGCGATGCTAAAAAGCATCGAAAGCTATCGTAAGTACAGAAGAGCTTCTTGACACTTTTTTTCTAAAATGTAAATAATCTTCGGAAAACATTTCTGATTTGAGATTCTGATCAAAGAAACTATCCTAAGTGTATGAATTAAGTAAATCAAATAAAACTACATCATGAAACAATTTTACCTATGTATGCATCGATAAAAAAATCTGATTGGATAGTTGAAGTTCTTTCTTTGTAAGTCAATATTTCATTGTTGTTCTCATATATTCAGAACATTAATAGATATTTAATTGTAAACATTATCAATTTATTCCAAAATTGTAATAAATAATGCCATTTAATTTTTACCTACTATTGTCTTTAATACATAATTATTATCATTTTCCTACCACATAGATTTAAGCGACATAACAATGAAAACAATGTCCTGTGAAAAGTGCCCAATGTGAGAAAATAACCTTCCTAAGGTCATATCTTATTATTAGCGTATTGCTCTAATTTCTGATTCCGAAAATCGGTATAGATTCAGTTGAAGGATGACTATTTATTTATTTGTTTGTGTTTACATTTTCTGAATCAAATCATATGCCATATTTCATTTCACTTTATTTTCTTATTAGACTTCATTTATTTAATAGTCTTCTTCAATTTAATCGTTAATAATGTCATCTTCAATCAATGAAATTAACAATAAAAGTGTACCAATGGTTTCATCATTAAATCAACAGCCGCAACCAGACTACGTGAACGATAGTGTAAGTAACCGTTATATATTGTTGGGAAATCTTTTCTAAGACATTTTTCTTTTCTTTTTGGTACTCAAACAATAATAGAACTTGCATATTTGTGTATGTAAATAACTTAAAGTATAGGGACAACAATGCAGGCATTATTTCATCTTCAAAAATTACTCAGAAGAAGTTAAACAACTTTCTTGTTTCCTTGAAAACGTGCTATTTAGAATATTCTGTTATAGTTAATTTAATTTTGTGATCAACGTTGTGTTTCACAAATAAATTTCATTAGAAAGTTTTTATTTTCAAATATATTCTTTTCAAAAATCTAATTTTTGATCTCTTCCACAGTCAATTTTCTGTATAAGCTTAAAATTGATTTTTATTCAAGATCACCCAGAAAAAAGTAAATATCTTATTTCAAAATATAACCTTCAGTTATTCATTTGAATGACGTAAATGAGCTACTTATGATAATCAAAAATCTAGTCCGAAATTTTTTATTTTGATTTCAGACGACAAAAGAACTTTTGACAGGCCTCAGTGCAATTTTGATGCTTGTTCTGTTAATGATTTGGTTTTTATATAAAGCCATTCAAGGTTTGGTGAGTAATGTATACATACCTTTTGTTTTTTTCCCTTCAACTATGAAGTCTTGCACAGCTACAAATTTCCATAATTGAACTTATACTGATCTGGTGATTTTATGTTCGTATTCGATTACATAAATTCAATGACTACCAATTCGTTTTTTTTGTAACTGTATCTTCTTTCGAAACTGTGTAAAAAGAAATATTCAGTTTGATTCCTTAGAAAAACAAGTCTTTCCTGCACTAAGGATAGAGTCTGGAAATGGGAATTCATCTGCGTCTGTCTGTAACATAGTCACCACATGCTAACTATGATTCAAACAATCATATGATATCTATCGTAGAAAGAAACATTACATGATAGTCATGATATGAATGAATGCAGCGAAGGACATTAAATTGTAAATTAACTGAGTATTATTTCAGGATGAGCAATACAAAATCCGTATATACTTGGTATTTTACCATAAATGTTTGTATTGACCCATACATGATACGGAGAAATTCGATGAGACTACTGAATCATCTAATATATCGATATACGACGGCTTTTGGTCGTTTGCGCGCGTGCTTGTTCAGCCTGAGTTATCTTTAGAAGTGGCAATCATTGTTACTAAATTATTGAAAAATACGATCGATTGTTCAATGCTGTATACATGTGGATATGATGGAATGACTACTAAGAGTTAGAGAGTGACCCTGAATGTATGACTATGATAAACAAAAATAACAATCTTTCAATAGCGTGATATTAATTTTTTTTTGCAATAGAAATATTGGTAATATAACCAATTGTTAATAATTGTATTGACTTCTATTTGACCTTTATAAATCATTTTAAATATAAAGCATACGCTACGTGATATTCCAAACATAAAGAAGACAGAATAAGCTTAGGATGAAAATTTGAAATGTTTTTAATATGGACACTTCGAACATTATATCGCTAAAATGAATATCCTACTGTTTATGACCACATATCATTCATAGAAACCCACTAATTCGATAGATATATAAATACGATAAAAAGAGTTTTCATACACTGTACTCAATTGTAATTCGAAATTTAAAACAATATAAGGCCTTTATTAAAGGAAAATAGAGTTATGGCTGTGTAACATTCAAAATTTGTCTTTTTTTTGTGGAAAATCTAACAAAAGTCCATGTATAAACTGAATTCTATTATAGTACCTTTTTATTTTAAAAATCGTATGAATTTGATTGAAGATAGTTACATTCAACAATTACTAATAACATTTTAACTTGAAGTAAGCTTTAAATCAAACAAAATAATTGTTTATATAAACACGAGTATTGGTGGTAACTTATCTGTGTAACTATACACTGTCATCTTTCAGATAACGATTCGTGGCGCTTACATTTAATATAACTCGATATTTTTTTGAATATCTGAGGAACAAAATTAGCTTAGAATCTGTGGTTTTTGCCATTTAAAAGAGGAAAATATGGTGGGAGTGAAACTTTTCTAAACTTTCTGTGGTATATATTCGTCAAACTAGCGAGTTTTTTCTGTAGATTATAACCAAAAGCTTACGAGAAAACTTCAACAATTAACAGTAAGTCCCAATTTAGAGAAGTAATAGCGAACAAACTCTAAACTGTATGGAGTTTTGCGTACAGGTCTACGCTGAGTTCAATGGTAATGTTTATTTGTTGCTTCGAAATGATTTGATGTTGGAAAGATCAGATCTTGAAAACACTTCATTCAACGTTGAAATCTTTGTATAGACTGACTTAAAAAAAGCTTGATCTAGCAAATAATGATCATGCTGATACTTAGAACAAGTATTACTATTGAACTTAGTGTAGATGAGTACATGAAACATAATACAGTTTAGAGTGAGCAGCAGCAGCCAGTTGATCAATTTTAAATGCTTTTAGTAACTCGTATATATAGCTCCTGAATAAAATAAGCTAGAAGGAATGACCTTCTGTAGATCAACAGAAAACTGTTTTCGCTATCGGTATCATAAATTTAAAGCTATTGTTAATTCAGAAAGCTTTTTCGAGAATTTTTGGCTAAAATTTGCAACAACAATAACTCGCCAGTTTGACGAATACATAGTCCAGATAATTCAGCAAAGTTTCACTTCCCACATTTCTCTTCTCAATATTGAAAGCCGTACGTTCTTAGCTTCTTTCGTTCTTCAGATATTCCAAAAATATCGACGTGCATCATATTCTGACTTCAACAACAGTTTTAATATTCCTCTATTCAAACGCTTCATAATGCCATTATCTACCATCATTGGTAAATATAGAAGCAACTATTTTCTAAGTAACTGTCTCATATTCAACTATATGCAGTTATTCGGATAAAATTCAGTCAGTCATCATTCCTATATTTTTATAGAAGCGAAAATTAAAAAGATTAGGAATATCATATAGCATTGAAACCTCTCTAACTATAGAGTACCATGAGATGTTAAGTGAATTTTAACGTCTGGCTGGATCGAAAGATTCTATTGAACTTTATACATACAGAGTGATCTGTAAATAACTAGACGATAAAAAACTTAATAATTTCTACTAAATAATCATTTTTTATTTGATAGAAATACCCAACTTGAAAAATCAGACGTAAGATCTTGCAACATCAAATGAGATCGTACAAAAAATCGTACTTTAAGAGATCTTATACTAAATGGCACTATAGGATTTTTGAAAATATTTCACTATTGCATAAGATATCCTATAATCTTGAAGTGATCTCTTGCAAGGCAGCAAGACTTTCAAGAATCTTATAATACGGCCCAGTGCAAGGATTTTGAGATCACGATTTTTTGTACAACTTTCTTTTGATTTTAGTACCTGATTGTTTGCTCTTGGTAAACCAATATATAGGTCAAAAAATCAGATGTAAGATCTTCATGTCAAATCTCTTATCTTGTGTGATCTTTTCGTCTGATTGTTTGATATGAGTAGAACTTGTTCTCCATTATCTAAGAAAATTCTGAGAGAATGGATGCTGCTACATAGAAGACCCACATCCACATTAGTAAAAAAAAACAATTAAGAGCGTATTATGGTATACCTTGTACGCTTCTTGTTACAGCGGATAACTTTGTGTAGCCATCTATTCCTTCTGAAGTAGATATCATTTTAAGTCGGAGATTTCGGATTTTGTTGGAATTGTGAGTGGATTAATGGAACAGTACAAAACAAATGCTGAAGTCAACGTTCTCGATCATTTTTTTATCCAATCATTTGTTCGCGATCGAAACACGTCATACGAATTGGAATAGACTTTTCGTGGCCCATTAACATTTTTATATTTATTTTTTTATAGTTACTGACATATTTTCATTTTTCACCTTTTTTTCGAACATATGTGAAGTAATCTCTTAGGCAAGTCATATAGTAATGCAGAAAATTTCATATGCAACATTTTAATTAAAAAAAAAACAATAAGAATTGAGGAGAAATATTCAAAATACAAACAGTCTAATTAAGTTTGCGTTATCCATTACTTGAACTCGAATGTAATAGTTATTTAAGGCCCACCCCCATGTCAAAAATTTATTTTTGTTCAAAGAAAACTTATCTTGCTGAAATTTTCAGGAGATGTATACCTGAATCTAGAAGGCTTATATTAAAAATTTCAGCACAAAATATGGGGTCATTCAAGAGTTATCCATATAATAAGGACAGGCCAAAAAGTAGGTGCCCGTCTGTCACAGATTTCTCCTGCAAATTTAGTGATACGAATCTGTGATTAGCACAAAAATGTAGCTAGTACATGCCACTACAAATTAACAGAGCTCGATTTTTCTAATTCTTCTTCGTTAGTTTTTGTTGGCAGTTGTTCTAAAAGAATCCGAAAAAGTAGGGGCACGTGTATGAAAATAATCCATTTTTTTTAAATAAATAAAAAGACAATTCTGTTAAGTTGTGAAGCACAATTTTCTCTTCAATTTAAGACGTTTTTCAACTTTCTAGCATATAAAATAGCTAAGAAATCTGCGACGCACAAATTGAAAAAAAATAGCAAACTCATCTGAAGAAAACGTCAAAATCAAAATTTGAAAACTCGTTTTTTTCATTTCTGCATTATCAGTAAGTCTTAGGTAGATTGTGAAAAACCGTCAGAATTTTCATACAGCATACGGTTTTCGAAAGTAGACAATGAAGGTTCTTCAACCGTATAAAAGTCTGAAAATCTATTTTTTGACAAAAGTCGCGATTTTTCATATGGGGATTAACCATAAGAAGATCATGAAATGTCGATAGTAAATCATAGAAATTGTACATAACATGCGCAGTCTTTCAAGAAATCTTTTATAATACAATCGCTGATAGAAATTATTCTACATTGACATATACTACGAGTCAATCGACATGGTTCAAACAATATACTAAACTGTTTATTTTTTATTTCTGAGCACATCATTTGAGTGTAATTACATTTTTTAAATGATTCCTTCGTCGGTTTTATTTTCACTGTATGATATGAAAAAAGCAAATGAAGATGAATTAAGAACGATTTTGATTTCAAACGTATGAAAATCATCTGAAAAAACTGATAAATATTTTAGAAAATGTTGAATTTTTTTCAATATTTGATAGATTACATCAGTCAATTCATCTTACTCAAATGGCTATGGCTTCTTCATGTGCTTTTCCATTCTATTTATTTTCGTACTATACATAGGTTGCACAGAACTTCTGTGTTGTGTTAACTTTCGTAGTATAACAATCTTCAAGTTGAAAAAGTTTCTCAACAACTTATGGCCAACTTGTTATTTAAGTAAGAAATTCTTCATAAACATACACCATAACATATTCAGAGTATTGTGTTGAGAAAAAACTATGTCAATTATTATAATAAAAAATTTTATCTATAAAAAGTTCATCATTTAATCTATTTGAAATTATTTATGAAAGCGTTTATTAACATATTGAAAGCTGCTCATCAATTTATTTATATCAGGTTTTAATAAAAATATGATTGACCAACATAGTTCGATTTATTTCAAATCACATTTGACTCTTTCTCATCAATAAATCTGATCAATCAATTGTTTAATGAAGCTTTTTCTTTACCTACAATAGAAAAATTCTTGAAGCACGAAATGTTTTACTGATAAAAAATAATCGCTGCAAATTATATCATATAATCTCGCATCATAAAATCAGAATAAATAGACTATAATGGCATCGGTCTTATTGGTTTCATGTCATGATGTTGTTCTTATTGAATATGACGAAAAGCATGAAAGTGTCAGAATCACTGAAGGCAGAAAAATCATGAAGACTCTAAGCTAAATCAATTAGACATATAAATTAATGCAGTAGTGGACAAATTCTCGATCGCTGAGAGAAATCCTTATTTCAAGCGGGAAAATATCACTCAGGGCGCAAATGAATTTTCTTTTCTTTCTGCTTATATACGACTATCGAATATATATATATATATATCGAGTTATTCTACGATAACAACATAGGAAACAGGTGTGCTATTGCATTTTCTTCTGTCATTGACATACGTTTTCGTAATATTTCAAATCTCTTTCGCTCTCTGAACTCATTCTTCTAACCATTTATCGTAACGATTTCGACTTCTATATCACATTTGTGAGTTCGCATCTACATCACAACTTATATTTTATCCATCCAAACAAAATTTAATCTAATTGACATCTATCTCCAAAACGCCACCACACTGAAAAAAATAGGTATTATACTGAACCTTGTTTGCAATGAATTCGAAACCATCGGAGGGATTTCGCAGAAGCCTTTGACTCCTTCAAAATGATTGTCATCAATCGAAGTCTTTTTTAAAGGTTTGGAAAGGCTTTTTAGTGCTTGGTAAGAAACCTAAAGAGGTTCAGAATTCGTTGCAAAACTCGAAACCTTCAAAGGTTTTGTATATTGTTGGGAACCCTCTTTTCCTTCACGAAACCGTTATTTGTCAACGAAACCTTCTGAGGTTCAGTAATGTGACCATTTTATTTCGGTGTATAACAGATATCTACATAAAAAAAAGTAAACCAACACGCTTTTTAAAATAAATACAAGACAGAATAATCTTTTTAGTAGCAATAAACACAATTTCACTTTACCAAATCATAATTTCTATAGACATTTTCATTTTTCTGATGGATTTTCATTTTTTCTGCTAGGAATGTATGTATATAGATAGACTTTGATTCATGCGTTTTTTTCTCGAAATATTAATTTTCATAAAACGAGAAAATGAGGAGGAAGAAGGAAAAATGTCTGTCTAGATAGAGTTTGTACTGATGGAAAAAATCAGTTCAACAATTTTGTTACTCATTTCTCCCGTGGAAAACCACATTCTTCCTATGGTTTTTCATTGTTTCGCTGCTAAATTATGCACTTAAGTAGAGTTTAATTGAACCATTTTGCTCATGGGGAAAAATGAATCAAGTTTTTTTCTGAATCATTTTTACTATGGAAAATCACATTCTTCCAATGCTTTTCCATTTTTCTCATGCTAAAGTACGTATGTAAGTTTTTCATGTTAAAGATAACATTATTTCGTAGGAAATCATATCCGAGGGTATACTAATTAGTTAGGATGACGCACGGAATTTTGCTTGAAACGTGTACATTTTTTTAAAATTAACTATCATTCTTCGTATTGACAACAACATTATTTCAATGAAGATTCATTTTTAGTTGGATTGGATGTCAGAATAGTCTGACGTTTGCTGTGTGGGACAGCATTTTTGCGCTGAGCGTTTGATTTCCGCTGAAAATATTCATTTTTGTCAGCGATCGAAAAGTTGTCCAACCCTCAGTATGCAATGACAAATTAGTATACAAACAAGATAAACTAAGGACGTTGACGACGATGAATATATTGATAACTGAATTATCATTGAAAACCTGACAGTATTTTTGATAAAGTTAGAATTTATGGGTTTTGGGTCTGATATTCGCTGGCTACCTTTTTAAGGATGATTCATATCAATTCTAACATTTCTCTTGCTTTTAGGTTTCTAAATTACAGAGACAATATCATCTAATAACGACAAAAACTCATCGTTTAGCTACCAAGGCATTGATCAAATACAAATTTACTCACTACTCGTCAATTGACTTAACTGAACAAAAGCGTACAATGGTCTAAAAGCTGCCACCAGAACAATGTTTAATATTTACATATATTGTAAATATTCTTATATGTCAGAATATTGATTTTAATTTATGTTTGTCAATAAATATGCACATTTTCATTCCGTAGAAAATTCGGATCTAAAATGATTAGATTGATTTGACACAAACAGAAGGGTATGGATGTGGGTGTGAGGGTTGGTATGTGGATAGTGTCAGGATGACCGCTCACATCGTCGTACGACACTTCGTTGCAATGAAAATTTGATTTATCAGTTCGTTCTATTTATTCAAGAGAGAAATAAATTAATTGAATTAAGTGACTTACATTCGTATGTTATTTGATTAATCACTGAAACATACACTGTTATGAAATAATTGCGAGTGTTGTTACGACCGAAGTGTTCCCCTTCGATCGTAAGACGGAACAAACGAATAATACACACTCCTTTCTAGTACAGTGGTTAATACGTCTGCCCGGAAAGCAGGAGGTGCATGGTTCGATTCCATGCGAAGGGGGATTATCCTTTTGTTCCGTTCTGTTGTCATACCATCATGTTGCTGTCTCGCTGATAACTTAGTATAATAATGTGAGCGAAAAGAAGACATAACAAGTGTGGATGTGAGCATTGGTCATCTGCACACCCACACCCATAACCTTAGTATCCCTGACATCTCTGATACCCTTCACTTCCTTGATATCTCTGATGCGGCTTACGTATTTTTGTTTCTTATTCATTATTGGTAGTAATTGATTTTTGAGTTCCCAATTCCCAATGAGTTCCGGATTCCAGGGAACTTGAACACTGCTGTACATATAGGAAAGGTTTGTCAGGATAATTCTTCCGTGCACACATTCTAGAATGACTGATTTATCTCATTCACTTTTTGCAGTACACATAATTCCTGGAATTAAGTCCGAGGTTTTTATAATTATATATTAGTTTGTATTGATTTAAAAGTGCGAAAAATAAATTGGAAATTTGCACCTCTTGTTTTTTTATTATTATTTTGAACACGTTGTGTTTTCGAAGAAAGAGTTCTACTGAGTGATAACAGCTACATGATTAATTAAATAGTACACAAATGCAAGTTACTTAATTCAATTAATTTATTCTCTCTTGAATAAATAGAACGAACTGATCAGTCGAATTTTCGTTGCGACAAAGTGTACTAGCACCTAGCTTATCAGGTAGGAAACAGAAATTCGAGTTTAATTTTAAATCATCTTGAGTAGTTTCATTTTTATGTCTTTGGATAAAATGGTCGAAGCAAATGTTTAGATATTTCTTTGCTAGGATTGCTGGGTAAATCGTAATTAAAAAGTTGATCAGCTGATATCCTCAGAAAGAAAAAGGTTTCAGCTACAAAACACTAGCTCAAGTTCTTTCCATCAGACCAAAACATTCTAGGATAAGAAAGGAAATTTTCTCGATAAGCCATGCTGAAAAGCAGCAATTTTTAGCATTCAGACTCAATCACTTCATAATTTCAGAAGGCAAATAACTGATAACTTTACTTTAATTAAGAGATATCCTAAGAAACATTTTCAAAAAATTTTCAAAATCGGTTGAGTAAAAGTTGAGACAAGATTTTTCGTGTTCAATTACCCACAGTGACCATTCAATAGGAATTTTGACCAGTGGATTTAAGAGTGTTGTGCCCATGAAAATTTTTAATTGACCGTTCGTTTTCTTATTTTTCGATGAGTTGAGGGCTCTGGTGTGAGTCAATAATTTCAGGGTGTGGATGTGTGGGTGTGGCTCTGGCTGTGGGTTTTCTTTTTGTGTACTCAAAAAAAAAAGAGTACACTATAGAATCGGTCAGTGTGTCCGTCCGGCCGTCCGTTTATTCGATAACTCTTCACAATTACATTCGATTGAGCTGAAATTTTGTGCACAGAATTGGCTTATCAATATCTAGGTCGAGTTCGAAGATGAGAAGGATCCGTCAAGAAATGGCTGAGTTGTCGAAAAAATTGTCATTTTTGATCAGACCATCCCTGAGGGGGAGTACAGGGATTTTTCAAAAAAACAATTTTCTCAGAATTATTCACAACATATATAAATCGACTCAGTTTTTAACGCTGATTCTAAATCTGATATTAGTTTTGAACTAAGTCATAGCTTTCTAACGAAACATCGCCTGAAAAACGTCTCAAAATTCACAAAAACTCCATCCAGAAATCAAATTGTCTAGTTTCTCATGATAATTTTCGTGTTCAGGCATTCTAGAATGACTCATATGTCGCATGCACTTTTTGCAGTACACATAGCTCTCGGATGAAATCCGAAGTTTCCACATTTATTTTAATTCAGCTTAGACCCAAACCCACACTCACACCCCACACCCACACCCCACACCATGTTATTTGTTTTAGTTTTTGAGTTAGCATGATGCCCATAATCTAGAGTTTTCTCTAGAATCCATTACAAAATACAGCAGCTTACTAAATTTCTGAAGCGAAATTCTTTTGAAATTCGTTTCTTATGGTATGATTTCGACTCCAATGATGGCAAGTCGAGACGTTAGGTATAATTCCTTAGTTTTAATTTGACAGAGATCATGAAAGGATCATTTCTTGACCGAATAAGACTAGGAAATAACGAAAACAAACAAAATGCCCAAAAATATGGAGATTTTAATTTAATCAAACGCCAAATAGAACCGGAACGATAGATTGCAATTGGTAGTGCGATACTATGTCAAAGTTTAAGATTAGCTGCGCTTTAAAAGAAGAGAATGTGTATATTTCGTTAGGGGGTCTATAATTATGCCACAGCATCTTTTTCTTCCTCTCCATTTCTACACGTGTATGAGGCGATAGAAAAAGCAGTAATCACATCTTAAAGCATCACATATATGGATGTGTTGAATGATTATATCAACTCAATAAATAGGCTTATATATAAAACAAAAAGTGAATTTTTTTGTGTGGGATATAGGGGGGTCTATAATTTTGCCACACCCTGTACCTATTTACATAAAAAATGACCATTTCCTACCGCAGAATCGCGTGTTTTTATTTCAAGGTGGTTTGTTTTCGGCGTAAAAAGTTCAGATTCTCAGAGAAAATGAAATTCTGAGCTAGAAAAATTATTTCCCACTAAAATTTCAAGAATAGTTATTTTACGAGGGCCCAACAATGAAAAATGGGATCTACATTGTGATCCGGATTATATGAAGAAGAAAGGAGTTTTGAGAAGTCTTATTATGATATTCGTAATCAGCACACTTGATTGTATAGGCACATATAGTTTTGATCGGTGAAAAGTGAAATTTGTTTTTCGACGATACCTGTGGGGACCCCAGGGACCAAAATCGACGATGTCATGTTTTCCGAAATAAACCTAAAATAAGTGATCAGGAGTCGTCCCATATTCAAACCTAATAGAAATAAATCAATTCAGAAGAAGTTCAAAAAATTGGCCTTATCCGCCCTCCTCCTTTCATGAGGCTGAAAAGTCATTATTTGAAATTATAAGACCCATTCGGGGCATATTTGGCATTTATTGATTGAAAAAAATTTCAGTGTCGAAGACGTTCTGGTAGATTTGCATAGAGAAAAAGATTCTGCATCGAACGGGCCTATTTTCATCGAATCTAAATCGTATATTCATGGCCCTTTAGGTCAAAAACCGATTTTTAGGGCTTTCAGAAAGTGATTCAGATTTTTGTTATTATCCGACGAGTTTTAAAAAATGAGGTGATATTTGTAATCGGCACACTTGGCTCTATCAAACTATATAGACTCCTGATAGAACCCCGATAAAAAAAATTTCGATGCCTGAGGGTACCTCAGGTGTGAAAAATTGAGTTGTGATAAAATGCAAAATAAACTTGTGAAAAATAATCAGCGATGAATGCTGATTCTCAGGATAATGCAATTAGGTTCAGATTTGTTGGGCCGTCTAGATAGCAATTTGACACATGTCCTTTGTATAGAGATCAATCAATTGTCCTGCCATTAAAAATTCGCTTTGCATAACTGAACTATTTCATTAATATATGGTTCGATAGAGTCGAATATGAGCTATCAGAATATATATATATAGGTTATTGTTTTTTTATTCTAAAATAAAGAAGATAATATTATCGCAATACCCAGAATTTTTCAGTTTTAGCATGTTTTTGCGAAATTCCGAAAATCGTATTTCGCTCATTTTAACCCGAGCCTATGTTCAAATCTTTAATAGTTTGTTACCAAAATGATCAACTCGATGAGCTCTACAAACTCTGAAAGTTTCATTCGATTGTGAGAAAGTCATGTATAAAGTGGTACGTTTTCCATGGATTTACCCAATCTAAAAATCGATTACCGTTTCGTGAATTTCAAGGAAGGGAAGCGAAAATTACGTACTTCTCTGTGCTTCAAAGGTATTTAAAATTATAGTCGAGAAGTTCTGAGCTATTTCAAGTTTATTATCAACCTGTATCACGAGATTCGATCGGATTCATTCATCTGGGTATATCGAACAAATTACTACGCAAGTAGCATACAGAAGATCAAGGCTCTTTTGAAAATTCTCCGTTACATATTCAATTAATATGATGAAAACATTTCTTTATTAAACATAATTTTTTAAAAGAATTATTTGCTATAAAAAAAGTAAAACCAATTTCTTTTATAGAAGATGACGATTGTTATATATTTGCCAAAACTTATAATAAGTAGTATGTTGAAAAATAGAGAAACGAAAGAATTTAATGATCAATCGATACATGGAAAGATAGATATGATAGAACGAAAACAACGTCGTAATAGACGAATCAATAATTAACAACGGAACTTCTTTTACTTGTTAAATCTTTTTAAAATCTAAAGATGTCTATAGATGTTATCTAGTTTTTTCTCTCTCGTTTATCTATTCTTCATATTTATCGTCGTAGGCCTCTATTCGATATTTGTTATACTATTCATTTCATAACATACGATTAAGAAGATGAATGTATTCGAAGAAAAATCTGACCAAGTTAAGCATGTCATTGTTCTAGTTATTATTCTTGCATATTTGATCATATTAGTTATTTTAAATCCTCAAAAGATGATTGATCTTTTTTAATTTTGATCATTTAAGAAATAGCATACCTTTATTGAGTAAATTTTTATACGAATAATTTTCATTTTAATTAATTAAATTATTTCTAACGGTATTGTTATTAATAGAAATAAAAATGAAAATGAAAATGAAAATGAACTGAAATAAAAATGATCACGTGAGTTTTATTTTATTTTATTTAAATTAAGATTTTTATCTGAACATTTGTCGATATTGGCTATTCTAGTAAGCAATACAATGTATCTTTATGAAACTGATAAATGAACAAGAAAGCAAACATGAAAATAGTTCCACCGATGAAGTTTATTTCTCTTTTTCAACTAATATTTAAAATAAAAACATTGACTTTTTCTACGTACTTAATCTAATTAGTTATACATTCTGCGAATATTAATTTCTAAGCTTAAAGAAGAAGTTTGTTCTAGTTGTTATTTATTCAAAAGATAATTTTAATTTTGTATTGATTAGACCGGAAAAAATTAGTTTAACATCTATTTGGTTATTACAAATGAACGGTTTTTAATGAAAGTTTCATTTATGTGTTATTGAAATTTTTAATCAATGATTTCTCTTTCAGTAGCTTCATATTTTCATAAAGTTTAGAAAAAGAAATTTTGCTTTCACATTTCAGATATTATGGCTCAATATCCCAGTCTTGAATTAATAAAAAACATTATCAAGATTTTTATAAAAAGGATGATTGGAAATATTTAATAAATGTATTCCATCATATCATGTTGGAATTTAATTGCTTGGTTGTCGGTGAAAATGGTCCAAATGATGTATGAGATTAATTTGATATTTTTAAACTAGTTTTTTTTATAGTTATCTCATTGGTTCGTATACAAAACAAACGAGAATGGTAAACTTCATATTAAATACAAAAAAGATGATATTAATCTGTTGTGTACAATCTTCAAAGAAGGTGATAATATGAAGATCGATGTCGAAGTAAGAACATCTTTTACAAAATATATTTAACTGTTCTATTCATTGGTTTAGAAAAATGGTTTACGTGTTGATACAATTTCAACAAATATCAAAGACTACGCAAGAAAAAATGGGTATGTTTTTTTGAAATTCAAGCGACTCCTTTAAAAAACATTCTTATTTTTTTTAGAAACATTGTACATCCTACAATGTTAGTGGCACACTTCAAGCTTTATATTATGCCACTGATTAATCCTCAACCTGCTGCTCAAGCTGACGCATCAAATAATAATACTGGTAAAATTCAATTTAATATAAAGATTTAATCAAATTTATTTCATAATTTTAGGTGATGAAGATGTTGACAATTCTGAAAACCATGCGAGTATTTTCTTTGTGATTAAACTTAGTGAATATTGTTTTTTTCTAGTAATCCAACTGCTAAAACACGTGCATTATGAAACTTGTCCTTATTTTTTTTTAAACTTCATTTCTGTTATACTTATCAATTACATGTCCAACATGTTTTCTTGTGTTAATTGATTGTTCTCCATTTTTTGTCCAGCATTTTTTTGTGCATCATTTTTTTTTTCTCTTTGGTTTATTCATAGGAAAGAAGCATTTTCAAAGTGCAACATCTTTTTTTGTTATCATATAGTCATTAGAAGAAAGATTCATGAATAAAAAGTGCAAAAAGCTGTCGATGAAATAATAGATAACACTTATCGAGACATCGGAATCATATGACCATCATTCAATGATCAGAATAGTTTATTATAATTTGACAACTACATTTCAGTATCATTTTTCGTTATAACCACATCAATATTCTAATGTTTTCTGCTATATAAAGAATAATTTAATGTTGGCTATCGAGAATTAGATTTTTTCCAAAGAAATGACTTGGAGGTTGCTATGAAACGAAATAGTAAAGACTCATTGATACATGGCATTATGATATTGATAAAAACACCAGTTGATAGGTCCCTAAACGAACGTTGATTTATCGGGTGCGCCGGAAATAATGGCACACATTGTATTTCATGAATATCTTGCTCAGGTTTGATCGTGAAGAGCTAAAGTTAGATTCAAAAGATACACCGTTAAATTCTCTACAAAAATTGCACCAAAAGTTTTTCACTACAAAGCGAAACAAAATATGAGAACAAGAATACTCAACAGGTTCATAAGGACCAATTTCCTAAGCTCAAAAAACAGCTTTTTTGATTTTTTCTCGTTCGCTAATGGCCGCAATAATAAACAATACAGGCATTTTGTAGTCCTTGAAAAGTTCTATTGACCCAACCTAATTGGAAAATTTGCGTGCTTAGTTTTACGACGTAAGCCAATAATCTTCTTTCCCAAATTTTCGAGAAATTACAGCCTTTTCAATCTGCTATTTCGGGGATCGTGGGAAGATAGGCATACCTACGTCAAAATAGTATCTTTTGCGTTCGGCTTTTCTTTATTTTGATGGAAACTGACTGTTATGTCAGATTCAGAGATGAAAGTTGAGCATAAACTCTCTTCTTGAATTCAGCTGGCGAAAAGTATCAGAATTGAAACATGTTTTAATAGGATTTTCAATCTTCAGTTTGCTTCAAACGAACTGTGAGCTTCGTGACGAGAAAGAGCACACTTCGAAGTACTCAAAAACATCTTCATTACCATTTTTGTTGTGTTTGAAATTATAAGAAACATTACAAATATTATTTAAAAAATGAGTTAGGAAGTTAGGCCTTTTGGACATGTTAAGTATTCTTGTTCTCATATTTTTGTTTCGCTTTGTAGTGAAAAACTTCTGATACAATCTTTGTAGAGAATTTAACGGTGTATCTTTTGAATCTAACCTTAGCTCTTCACAATCAAACCTGAGCGAGATATTCACGAAATACAATGTGTGCCATTATTTCCGGCGCACCCGATACTTCTAATGTATGTAGAGATACTTCAAGTTTGACATAGTAAAAAAAACTGAAATTATGAATTTTATCATAGAGTAACATGGGTAGGATGTATACGAAGATGGGCGAGTACCTAAAAGTGTTTTCTTTTCATGAAAATGCACTTGAAATCATTCAAAAAATGTCCTGTTCAAATCATCCGTACATAGCTGTTTGCTATAACAACATTGGATAATATATACATCTCGCTGGGAAATTATTCGAAAGCAGTTTCATTTCTCAACAAGAGCCTAGCAATACTTGTAGAAAGCTTTCTATGAAAGCTTCCTTCTTTGAATGCTTATCGCACTAACATCGGTCAAGTCTATGAAAACATGGAGGAATGTCCGAATACACTCTGTTCTTATGTACGAGCATTTGAAATCAATCAAAAACTACTTCCTTCAAGTCTTTTCGATTTAAATAACTTCCACAAAACTGTTGGGTCTTTCAATGTCTTGATTGGTAATTATGAAAAAGCGCTCCCGTTTGTCAACAATCTAGCATAAATGTTTTTGAACTGAAAGGAACTGCATTGAAACAATTCGGATTCGGACTAAACTTCTAATTATTCTATCAGATTTTTGAATATTTATTTTGTTAGGTAAAACAAAAGGATGCAAGCAAAAATGAATTTTTACATACCGGAAGTCAAAACTTTCTATCAACGTAAAGACATGTACAGTACTTGTTCTACCAAAAAGAGAGACTATCGAAACTTGTTCTTTTGGGATTTTTTTTTCTACAATATTTATTAATTTATTGACGATTCACTAGGATTTATTAACTGCGTGAATATTTCAGCACACTCACACTGCTGGTATGCATGCAAATAGTCAGAAATTGTTTTGGATGTATCTCAAGATACATATTCACTTATAGAGAAGTCCCTTAAACAAATCAGTCCCGATTGCTGCTGATTTGTTCTTTACATATTCGTTCAAAAGAAAATTACTAAACAATAGAATTGTGCCAACGTTCTTTTACTCAATTTAATATCTTGTATCTATCATTGTATTATCAGAAACGATTCAAACCTTTTCAATGACGGTCATAAATTTTTATATTTGGTTCTCAATTCTCAATTCTTTGATAACTATCAAATACAAGAACTTAACTCTGAAAATGTTGTTCTTACTCATAAATTCTATGCAGACACATAGATGTGTATTTTTTCTCTACTAAATATTATGTTTAGATTAATTTATTATTAGAGAAAAAGCAGGTCTAAAGATTTTTATCTTCTCGTAAAACACGAATTCGATCTCATGTAAAAAAAGGAAAAAATCACGTTATAACCGATTAATTTTTTATTAAAACTCGATTAAAATCACGCGCAATCGATTATAATTAATGAAACATTGATCATCTACTGTCAACTGGTTAAAAATGATTAAGTTTGATGTATAATCCATTAAGAACCGGATAGGAACTGATTATGAATCCAATCTTTAGCGAACAAAAATAATTGTTGGGAAAAATGACAGTGAGAATGTATCCTTACCATCAATAGGAATTATTCGTTTCATTCTGATTTTCAATAGTTTATAAATACTTTCATTCAAATAAAAAATATAAAATTGTCCTAAGTAGCTATTAAATTTTATGTCTTAAAACAGTTAGTTGAAATTATTTTGTATATTACAATATGAATATCATAAAGAGATTTTCTAGATGGTCATTCATATATTAAACGATAGATCAAACAAAAAAGAAAAAAAAGATCATTCTATCAGCTGTATATTCATTCGTCGTCTATTTAGACTAGAGAAATGCATCTTTGTTTTCATTGACGATATCGGTCAAGTGGAACACATGAGTATGCGTATGCAAACATTGTATTTTTTAAGTTAAAAAGACAATAGATTTAGATGCAGACAACTATGGAATATTCATGCGTTCAATTGAGTCATTTACCTGATGAAATTCTTATGATTATTTTTAAAAAATTACATAATACCTCGCTACTTTACTCGTTAATTGGCGTTAACAAACGATTAAATAAAATAGCACGTGATTCTATTTTTACGAATCGTTTAACTTTGCTAAGATTTCTGTCAGCTCCTTTGATTGACTTCTACGGTTTACCAAGATATTTAGTTCATCCATTACCTGATCCAATAATTGATCGATTTTGTTTACAAATCTTACCTGAAATTCATAATCAAATCGAATGGCTTAATATTGAACCGGTTTCAATAGGACATATTCTTCTTGCTACGAACTATCCCAATTTATCTGGACTTGGTTTATACAATATCCAAATAGAAACGGCTGTACATCTTTTTTCCGGTAAGATATTTCACTTCGATTTTTTCATTTATAAATACATTAAAGCTATATGTAAAGTGAATTTATTTGTGTCAACTTATAATGTCATTTTAATTAGATAATTACCCTAATAACAATAAGAAATTTTATTTTATTCATTTTTACTTATCAATATGAGTGAGAAGAAAACTCATCAAAGAGATCGTTTCAAATAGAACATAAATGTCTATATATATATATATATATAAGACAATACTAAATAAAATAAAAACTTTCATATTATTTTCAACTTAAACTTTAAAACAAATGTGTGACAAAGAAAATGTAGTAGCTAATAAAATATTTTTAATCTTTTCATTGTTTAGATGAAACTCTTTTCAGTTGTACCTTGAAAAATCAAATTTCATCACTTGTTATCGATATGAATGCAAATTTGGAACAAGTATCAAGAGAAAATAACAATGCACTTTTATTTAAGCATATCTTTACTACATTCACTAATTTACGAGTATTAAACTTTGGTACATCTGAAAATAGGTTTCAATATTTATCCTTCTATGAATCACCCATAACTATTATCTCTTCAACTCTGTTAGAATTACACGTTTATTTGACGTCTTCCAACGATTGTTTGTATTTACTTGATGGACGTTTCAATCGGCTTCGTTTACTTCATGTTAATATTGATTGCATTATCATTTCGACTTTAACAATCAATAATACGGTAGAACATTTTGATTAATATTTAATTTATTCAAACAAACTGATATTTGTTCCCTTTTTAGAAAAAAATACCGAATCTAACATCCTTTTCGCTATATTGTAATCACAGTACAGAGTTTTATGATGAATTAATTGTACCACTTTTACATCGAATGTCAAATTTAGAACAGCTCCATTTGTCTCTGAAAGTTTGGGACAATAAAACATTTCGTGACGGTAATGATTTGAAAATAAATGTTATCAATCGTATGCCACTATTAAACAAATTCACGTTTAATATTTGTTCAGTGAGTTCTTTTTATAGTAAAACTAATTTACCATCATATGAAGATATTCAAAAGACATTCAGAGATTTTAAAGGTAATCAAATTATTTCTTGTATTGACTATTTCCAAGAACACAAACGTAGTCAATGCCATATTTATTCATATCCATATCAATTGAAACATTATGATGATATAACAAATAATTTTCCCGGTGGATTATTTAAATGTGTCCGTGAAGTATCATTATATGATGAAAATCCTTTCGAACATGAATTTTTTCTTCGAATTGCTCAATCATTTCCATTATTGGAAAAATTAACTGTAATAAATCAACAACGACAAAATAATAAACAATTTAGAAAATCAAAAAATGAAAATGAATATTTATTAATTGTTAAATATCCACACCTTATTCAACTTAATCTTAGGGAAGCTCACAAAGATTATCACGAACAATTTCTATTTGATAACAAAACATGTTTACCAAATGATGTTCGTATTCGTATGAATTATCAATTAGTGAAAAAAGTGACACGCAATTTCAGAAGAAATACAGCTCGAAGTAATTGCACGAAAATAAGTTATATAATGTTTTATAAGAAATCAAAATTTCCTGATCATTTAAAAGACTATTTTCCTCATGCACATATATTCTGATTATCATCATTTAAATAAAAAATAAATACTTGTCATATTTTCACGACAGTTCGTGCAGACATTTGAACATTTAAAGATAGGAGACAGCAGAGCTCCGCGACAGGCGGGACGGGATCATAATATTAAAAAATATAGCGAGATGGGATGGGACACGGGACGGGACAAAACCAATTTGCTTGTGCGTCTCGCCAAGTGTATATAACGCAGGCTTGCGTGTGAGCTGGAAAAACAATAAACAATGCTTGCAGAATCTTTTCGGCCTCTAAAAATTACTGTCTTTTACCCGACAGCACAACCACCAAGAAAAGATTCTGGTCACGAAAATAACAGGTTTTCAGTAGGATGTCAGAATCGTTTTGTCATCTTCAGAACCTAGTGGCGTAACCAGGGTAGGGCATGGTTGGGCGTCGCCCAACCACCGGTAGTTTTTGAAAAGTGAAGCTATTAAAACGTCTTGCATTAAATATGCAAGCTGATGTTTCCTCATTATGTAATGAAATTCAAGTTCTCAAGCAGATGTTGAACGACTCAAAATTAAAGAGTATTGCTGATCTCTATACAGAATTATTGCCATTGAAACCAACATTTCCAACAGTGATATTTCTCATCGTTGTCGCTATGACTATACCTGTTTCATCTACTATGTGTGAAAGAACATTTAGCAGAATGAGATTGATAAAAGCAACTGCACTTAATACAATTCGGATACTCGGCTGAGTGTTTTGTGCGTTTTAGCATTGAAGCACGATTTCAATATTGATTTCGAAAGACTCATGGATAATTTTGCCGATTTGCACAAAAATGATAGAATTTTGTTCAAGTAAAGCTTTGTGATTTTTGTCAAAAAAGACAAATAAAAGCATTATTTTTAAATAAGATTTCTTCATATACCCCTCCCCCCCTCAGAATCGACTTGCCACTTTGTCAGATACGTTTGGGCTATAACTTATAGGACTTAGTGGTCCTAGTGAGAAACTCTAGTGATAAAAATTTCAGCCTGATCGATCTTATGAAACTGGACTTGTGGTTGGTTTTCTAGCTTCCACGAGAATCAAAATAACTCCATGACTTCGAGAGATATTGAGGTCGGGTTGGTTTCAAATCGAAGCTGGTCTCCAGATGCAACTTTTCATCGGACGGAATTTTGAAATTCGCTTCTGTTAGTTTTTCACCAGCAGTTTATTCAATAGGACTGTCAAATTATAGATAAAAGATGCGGTAAATCGAACTTTTCTAAGCCAAGGAACCAAATTTCACAAATTCGTCCGAAGATAAGTTGGATCCCATTGAGACCTTTTAAACAAAAGAAAAACATCTGGCAAAACTTGTAACAAGTCGGAGTTATTTAAGTTTTCTCTGCATAAAAATTATGTTTCGAGAAAAATGCTTAGGTAGTTTTAGACAAATGTATGGTAGTAGGGAAGATAAGAGTTTTTCTTGAATAAGTCTGTTTAAACTTGATCATTTTCAAAGACCTATATATATTCGTAAAGAGGGGACTATGGGGACTCCAGCTATATTAAAAACTTGGGCCTGACTTTCCGCCAGGAGGGCGAATTTCTTGAGGGGCACCCTTAAGCCAAAGCGCAATATTGTCTTCTTTCTATGGAAAAGATCTCACATCTTCGAAATTTATCGTTTGAAAAGGCGTTAGGGCGCCGCCCAAACACCCGACAAATCCTGGTTACGCCACTATCAGAACTGTTTTTTAGGAGTTCTGCTTTTAGGTAAAAGACAGAACTGTTTAGAGGGCGAAAAGATTCTCCGAACCTCCTTTATTTTTTCCGAGCATGCAGATCAGAGAGCGAAACCGAATCAAATTGTCGAATAAAACGATTCGATTCGATTCGCCGGAGTCGAATGGAATCGTGATGCCTTTGTTCGCTTTGTTTCTCTGGATCAGAAAACCAATAAGAAAAAAAAAGAGAAAGGATAAAAAAAAAGTTGAAATATAGTTTCACACTTTTGATGACAGTAAGTAGATTGAATTATTAATGTTATATGAAACTGATAATTGGCTTAAATGAATTCTATAGATCTAAAAGAAAAAAATACTAATTTAAAAATTATAAGTAGGTCTGTCTAGTTATTGTACATACACGTAGAAGTGTTAGTTGTATATTTGTAGCCAAATGGCGCAGACAGTAGATTATTATCAAAATGTTGTGTCATAGGTTTATCACTCTTTTAATCAATATTTATTTAAAACCACATAACAATCATTTGTTATGATAAATTTTGAAGAAAAAATATTTCAAATTTGAACGGTCGATGTTTATAAAAAAAACAAAGACAGCAGAGTTGTGATAAGATCAAGATTTCTGCCGATTATTTTTCTTACGAATACCTAGAATATTCGTTTCAAATACAGCTTTTTGTTGAAACAATCTTTTAGCCTTTTCTTATACAGCATTTCGGCTAATTTTCATATCGATCAGTTTTTCCTTATCTAATCTTGAAAAATGTAATCTGCTCATGAAACTCTGATTTTTTAAATGTCATATTATTATTCTTGCTTTTGTGTTCATTAATATCGAACTATTTGAAATCATTTTATTCAGTACGATCCATTGTAGTTTCTCTTTTTAAGAACTAAAATGAGGTTTCATTATACGTATATGAACAGGTAAAATATAGAAAATATGGCTAGAACTGGATGATAGAAATGTAAAGAACTCGCTCACGCTCAGAAGAACACATCAGAACACATCAGAACACATATAGCATGTAACATGTGCAATAATAGTAACATCGTTTCTATGATTTCAAGTCAAATGGAGTCGAATCGAATTTAAATTTTGAAAAAGGAAGTCGTGTCGAATCTGATTGAAGATTTTCTAATTCGTCTCGGTCTCTGATGCGCACTCACACCCTAAAAAATGTCCACAATATACTTTTTCTCAGATCAGTTACTCGATGAACAGTATTTAAACTTGCACTTCTTATTGATCTTTTCATTGTTTTGGGGAATAAAATGTTGCTATGGAAATATTATTTTGAAACAGATAAATAGTAAAATAAATAGATGATTTACACTAAAGAAACTATAAGCTTACTGGAAATTTTTCAATTGTACTTTGATAAAGAAGATTTACGTCTACGTGACATAATGATGCGGGACGAGACAATACCAGTGTGGGACACGGGACGGGACGGGACAAGAAAGCGCGGGACACGGGACGACCAAAAGTTGTCCCGTGGAGCTCTGCCTGTTAATTTGCCAATCGTTCCAATGAAGTTCATTTTCTTCTATCAAAAATATTCACAAAACAAATAGCTATGAAATTTAGTAAGCATAAAGTATTATGCTTAATGATATCATTAAATAATCATAAGAAAATTTGAGCATGTCTTCAGAAAAATGATTTTGAAAATTCAATGTGAACAGCCTTTATTTATGTTAATAAGCGCCATCTATTATCTGACTTATTTATTGATTAATAGAAACATTCGTGCCTCGAAACAGTGTTTCTAATTCTAATTCTAATGGCAAGTGTACACAGCAGAAGCAAAATGTACAAGCATCTGCACCTATGAAAGTACACGCTGGTATACACTTTACATAAAAAAGCAGAGTGTACGATGTACACTTTACCTGGCTAGAAAACATTGCGAAGTTCCATAAACTATGTGAACAAATGCATAGATGGCGATCTCTTTTGAATTATTTGATTATTCATTAAATAGGATCAATTGCTCTTCTCCAGTCCAGTCCAGGTTCATGGTCTTTTTGTGTACTCCAAAAAAAATGAGTACACTAGATTCGGTCAGTGTGTCCAGCCGGCCGTTAACACGATAACTTTTGAAAGCCTCATCTAATTGTCATGAAATTTTGTACACAGAATGATCTCATCAATATCTCGGTCGAGTTCGAAGATGAGAAGGATCCATCAAGTAATGGTTGAGTTATCGAAAAAATTGTCATTTTTGACCAGACCATCCCTGAGGAGGGAGGGGTACAGGAATTTTTTGAAAAAAACGTTTTTCTCAAAATTATTCACAACATATATAAATCGACTCAGTTTTTAACGCTGATTCCGAATCTGATATTCGTTTTGAACAAAATCGTAGCTGTCTAACGAGACATCACATGAAAAAAATCTCAAAATGCACAAAAACTGCATCCAAAAATCAAATTGCCTAGTTTCTCATGATAATTTTGGTGTTCACACATTCTAGAATGACTCATATGTCCCAAGCACTTTTTGCAGTACGCATAACGCTCGGATGAAATCCAAAGTTTCCACATTTATTTTTAAATTATAAAAATTTTTTTTTTTTAATTTTTTTAGATTTATTTATTCCTCGTCAAATGTATCGTTCACTTGTCTACCAATGTGTTGATAGAG